>RDPX01000063.1:2644585-2673113 GCA_003991215.1 Morbakka virulenta | reverse complement strand
TTTTTGATGTTGTGCTTAAAAGAGTTAGTATTTGAACTTAATTTAATGTGCGACGGTAACCTATTCCATAATTTGGGACCCAGATATGATAGAGCTTTTTGGCCATCGTTACTACTTCGGAAGGGTATTTGAAGTTTGTAGCTAGAGTTTCGCGTGTAGTGGGCATGGTTGAGTTGGCTGTAAATTTCCGATGTGTAAGATGGTAACGTATTTTTGAAAAATTTGAAAATGTTTGCACAAGCGCATTGCTCAAATCTCTCTTTAGTTGGTAGCCAATTTATTTTCCGAAATTGTTTAACTCCAATATGGTCTCGATTTCCAAGCCTCAAGCAGTATCTTATGCATTTGTTTTGAGCCGATTGTATCTTTTTGGTGAGGCGCTTGTTGAGGTTTGGGTACCAAGCAATGCACGCATAATCAAAATGTGGCTGGATTAACGCATTGCAAAGCAAACGACGCAGAGAATCGTTTAGAAACTTTTGTTTCCTGTACAAAAATTTTAGCTTATTATTTATCAAGCCTAAAACTTTTGTAGCCATAGCCTCACCAGAAAGGTTGTTATCAAGAATGCATCCCAGGTAGGCTACCTTGGAGTACTGTTTGATTTTAATATCTTCATAAGTAATTTCAAGATTGTTCGATTTTTTCAGCTTTTTGTGAGAACCGAAAAGAATTGACTTTGTTTTGTCTTCCCCGAAATGTATACTTAATTTGTTATCAATAAACCATTCACAGAGTGAGTGAAAGTCTTTATTTAGTTGTTCTTCAATCTTTTTAGTGTCTTTTTCAGTAAAAATCAGGCATGTGTCATCTGCATAAAGGAGAAGGTCACAGCTTACAGCCTGTGGCATATCATTTACGTACAAGAGGAAAAGAAGTGGACCCAAGATTGATCCTTGGGGAACTCCGCATGATAGCCTACCCAGGGAGAAAAATTCATTGCACACGTTAACTGAGAAAAATCTGTTCGTGAGGTATGACTTATACCATAATATCGTTGACTCAGCAAAACCCAAGCACTGCATTTTCTCAAGCAGAATTTCATGGTCAATTGTGTCAAAAGCTTTTTGAAGGTCAATTAAAATCATTCCAGTCATCAGTCCTTTTTCAAATCCGTTTAAGACTTTATCAGTTAAATATGAAAGGCACGTATTAGTCGAGTAGTGTTTTCGGAAGCCTGATTGATATTTGTACAAAATTTTGTTATCATTAAGAAACAGCTGAGTTTGAGTATGAATCACTTTTTCTATGATTTTCGATATTAGTATGTTATTAGAAATTGTGATAGACTCTGATGAAGAAGGAAAATGCCAGAAGTGGGGATATTGGGTGATGCCGAAAGTGATGACCTCAATGAAATACATTGAACTTCTTTCTGAAACTTTTGGTACATTCAAACTGTTTTGAGATTGTTTCGTTAGATATTATAAAAATTATTCAGCATTAAAATACGTCTTTTTGTTCATCCTCCAAAGTTATTATAAGTGCACCCACTCGAAAAAATACCCTTCTAAAATGTGGTGGAATTAGTAACGCCACCGGGACACTGAATTGAGGGAAAACGGTATGCTATCAATGCTATCTATCCTTATAGACAAGAGCATTTTAGAAACCAGCACCCTACCAGCTTTGTGAAACGTTTTCAAAAAGCATCTTTACCAACAACTACTGATTGTATTCTGGACAGGAGCAATGAGCATGACGCCATTGGTTGGAGCAATTACTATGAATGCTAGAGGAAAGTAAAAAAATTCTGGAAGATAGAAATTGAAGGTAGGCGACAAAAGAAAGTTCTCGCAAACATTGAATTGATAACATCAGGGATAATATATGATGATATTAAATAATAGATGATACCCTGAATATAGCAAGGTAGAGAAAGAAAACAAGGAAGTCCCACCTGGCAGTAATGCTGGAAAAATTGGGAGAAAATGATGATGACTGACTTGAAAAAATGTAATTTACAATTCAGTTATTGGCTAATTAAGTATTGGGCTTTACTGGACACACAGCAGACTACTTTACCAATCAAGTAGAAAAACCTATGGACTGTTATGGCTAGAATAGTCCTGTATTAAGGTCCATGATAACAATGAGCATGTAGGTCTGTGTAGCTTTTCAGTCTTTTAATTTTAATAGATAATTTCCATCCTCTCGCTAACAGTTATTTCCTCTACAATGGGTAAAACGTCTGAAACCAGGGAGAACATGAGTTGGGACATTATCACCCACCACAAAATAATCTTAAAAATTGGTAAAATAAAACATCGTGATCCACGAGCAAACAGAAATATTTTGGTGGCTATATAAGCTTGAAGGACTAAAATTGTTTAAACGTTACAAGATTTTGGATGGAAAGGAAAAATAGAGATTTCAAAAGTTGAAAAATTATTAATATTGTTAATTAGAAGATATTCCTGTTTAGTCCGAAAAGAGATGAGAATGGTAAATAAGGTTAGAAGCCATACCTATGATGTTTTTGTAAAGCAATTAAATAAGACTGTTCTGCCGACAAATCTATAAAACGAGGTGTTTTATTTAAGATTGTAAGTACACGTATGCTTATGAACCGAGTTCTAAATCTGTTAGTAAAACAGTAGTCTGTAAGATGGAGACAACATGAAAATGAGGATAAAAAACTTAAAGAAGGTAAAAAGAGTTCAAGTTACATTTTTAGTACAAGTCTCTTGTTCTAAAAGAAGATAAAGAAGATGCAGAAGAAAAAGGAGACCACGAGAAAAGAAGAAGAAGCAATTATTTTTTTTCTAGAAATGATAGCATTAAAATGTGTTAGGTTTGTTTAGCAGTACCTTCTCCTTGAAGTCACATGGCCTTTCAGGGCTTTGGTAATCTTCTTCTTCTTCTTTCTCTTTCGGCTGCTCCCGTCAGGGGTCGCCACAGCGGATCATGCATCTCCATTTGGTACGGTCCTCAGCGTCCTCTCTTCTCACTCCCAACGCCCTCATGTCCTCTTCAATTGCATCCATGTAACGTCTCCTTGGTCTTCCTCTTTATCTCCTCCCAAGCAGATGCATCTCTAACATTCTTCTTCCGATATAGTTCTCTTACCTTCTCATCACATGTCCAAACCATCCACGTCTTGCCTCTCTTTGTTTCAATTCTAATCTTCTAACATGTGCTGTTCCCCTGATGTACTCATTTCGGATGTTGTCCAGGCGTGTGACCCTAAGCGACCACCTCAGCATTCTCAACTCAGCCACTTACAACTCAGCTTCCTGTTTCTTTGTTGTTGCTACCGTCTCATGCCCATACAACAAAGCTAGTCTCACTACTGTCCTGTATAATCTTCCTTTGACTTTTGGTGATAGCCTTCTGTCACACAGTATTCCCATTACCTTCCTCCACCCATTCCATCCTGCCTGTATTCGCTTTTTCACTTCCCTGTCGCATCCCCCATAAAACTGCACTGTGGATCCAAGGGCTTTGCTAATAATAATTCTTAATAATAATCCGTGTAATAATAATCCGTGATAATAGTGGACTTGTATTCAGAACGTGTTGTGACGTGTTATCCTGATGAAGATCTTTTCTAAATATGAGGTTGTATTTAATCGGGGTATGAAATATTAATGTCAATGGTTGTGAGTGGCAGAGTGAAAAAAGCAATCCTGTTTTGAATTTTTGTTCCCAATATCTGTTGGGATTTGTTTGAGGCCATTGTAAAATAAAATAATATACATGTATTTTTAATATGTTTTACAAACTATTACTGTTTTACAGCAATTTGAGTGTTAGAGTTGAAACCTTTCCTGTTCAGTCATTGTTCCGTTTATGAAAGCATTTCCTAAAATTAATATCAATACATAATTGACACTTAAGATTTTCATTCCTAGCATCATTAAATAGTCTTCCTGCTAATTATGTTTCACAGTGTTTGAAGAATATCAAGTTTCATGTCTCAAGACCATTTATTTCCAGACAAGGAAGAATAAGTTAGCCAACGTGTAATGTATATGTTGAGCAATATAATTTAACATGCATAATAATACATAGAGAAAATAGAACAAGGATTGGAAAAACTTTGAACAATTAAATTGAAATGGAAACGTTGAGACATGGAAACTGCAAAATATTTTTGTGAGCAAATATCGGAAAAGAGTTCGAAAGACATAATTACGTGAAAAAGGCCTGGTATAGCAGACAGTATGAATGAAAAAAAAAATAGTCAAAAGGTGCTGAAATGAAGAAGTAATTGATTTCACAAACGCTATCAAGTATCATATTGATTAAATTACAGGATTAAGAAACGAAAGGAGTTATTTAGACATAACTTAAAAGGATTGTGTAGAGATTAGCCAATACGTCCATACGTTGTGTAAACGAGATCCTGAGAAATAAAAGAAGCTGCCGCAGATTTCTTACCATTGTATTCTGTATCTTGATATCTCTCCCAATTTATTATTTCATTAACGTTTTTCCTCTAAGTCTACATAATATGACTTGTGACCAAACGATTTTCTCAGTGGCTGGTAATATTGTTCAGAATACTCAAAAGCTCTTGTTTAATTGAATAGTTCACAACTTAAGATTTCATTCCAAACAACCGTTTGTGATTTAGATTTCAATTTCTTTATTATGTTGCTCATAAGTAGTTAGTTACATTTTAAACCTATTTTCCTTTTACCCCCTGGCGTTGACCTATTTTATATCCCTCAACAAAATGACATACTAAATAGCAAAACTTGAAATTTTTTTGTATCGGACAATACTCGATAATACATTAAACAAATAACTGGCACTAAGACAAAGGTCATCTTGACTACCGTAAGTGTACTTTACAATAATGTTGTACAATATAATACTACACCGTTACCGATAGTTAGATATAATGCACTGCAGCCAATCATGTTGTATTTTGTTATGCTATATTACACTGTATACGCTTCTTCGCTTTATCCCAATGCACTAAAGTTGCTCAAACTCCTAAACGTGCAGCTGTAGTTCCACTTTCCTGAGTTAGCAATGTATACTTCCTACACTTTATTATATACCAGCATAATCTTTTATCATGTTTCACACAACATAATACCATTCGACACTACAACCAAACTACATAAACGATATTTCAATAAATTATCAATTAGAGTTCCATTAACGTAGTATAATGTACAATAGCTTAAATGATGCAATGATGCTTCAGTGCTCTATAATACATTAAACTCCACAACTGTATTCTGTCTCACACAACAATTTACTGCACTACTAGCTTACTTGTTTGACTTTTCTGTACTTGTAAGAACATTAACTGCAGTAGCGATTATTTTCAAAAATAAAAAAACTTTACTTCGTGTATTACATTGGTATTCATTCTTCAGGTAACAGAGCAAATTTTTCCTAGCTCTTTACAAAGTATATTTAAGGTTTCATTTTGGTAAATACTCCAGAGGTCTCTAGGTCCCTCCAACTACCTTGCTGCTTGCTACTGCAATGGGTTCGAAAACCACTTGACTCGATCATTTGTCACAGATTGATAAGTAAAAAGAACTACCTTACTGTATAGTACCTGTTTTACCTTTTCTACTGTGTGGAAAACAATGCTGATTTGACCAAACACCTCTTAATCAGATTCTTCAACTCAACATAACGAGATATTTTTTGCATTATTCAGCACTGTTAACGTTATTGGTACAACTTCGTATTCTTCTTATTGTCCCGTTATTTGAAGTCTTCGTATGGTATTGAATTCAAGTGTAACACACTCAATCTGATATCATTTTCTCTTAATTTGAAATTCGGTGACAAAGATGAGTTCGTTATATTAGTAAGACATACCTTTAATATGTCTGATGTGTTAAAAGCTGTAAACAATCATACAAAATGTTGATCAGAAATTTTTCTTGAAATTTAAGAAAAAACAATGGGATGAGGGAAAAGATAAACTAGACTAATGGAAAACTTAAGTCACTAAAAATGATGAAAAAGAAATGAAATGTGCTTAAAGACTCTAACAACACATCACTTCTTCTTGTACTTTCAGCTGCTCCCTTCAGGAGTCGCCAGACCGGATAAGTCTCCTCCACTCCACACGGTCAGCTGCATCCTCTTTTCTTGCTCCTGCTGCTCTCATCTTCTCTGCTATTGCATCCAAGTACCTTCTCTTTCGTCTTCCTCTTTTCCTTCGTCCCGGCACCCTCATCTCCAACATTCTTTTGCCAATGTAGTCTTCCTCTCTCCTGGTCACATGCCCAAACCACCTTAGTCTTGCTTCTCTTTGCTTATCTCTCAATCTTGCTATATGTACTCTGCCCCTGATGTTTTCGTCACCAAATATTCCCTCTTCGCTCGGCTTACTCTCATTCCTCTTTTCTCCAGGGCGTGACGCCATCTTTCCAGATTTTCTTCTGCGTCATTTTTTGTTTCACTGCAAAGAACAATGTCATCTGCAAACAGCATATTCCAGGGTGCATCTTGTCTTACTTCTTCTGTTAGCACGTCCATTACCATGGCGAACAGGAACGGGCTGAGGGCGGACCCTTGGTGCAGTCCAACTGTGACTTTGAACCACTCAGTTAGTCCAGCAGCACTTCGAATGGCAGTCATACTATCTTTGTACATATCTTGAGCCAATCTTATATACTTTTTTGCTGTTCCTGCCTTTCTCATACAATGCCATAACTCTCCCCTGGGTACTCTGTCATATGCCTTCTCCAGGTCTACAAAGACACAATGCAGCTCCTTTTATCCTTCTCTGTACTTTTCCATCAATGCGCGTAGAGTGAATAGTGCATCTGTAGTGCTTTTCCCTGGCATAAAACCATAATGTTGCATATGCTCACTTCCTGTCTTAACCTTGCATCTAAAATCCTTTCCCACAGCTTCATTGTATGACACATTAGCTTGATACCTCTGTAATTTCCAAATTCTTTCGCATCGAACTTGTTTTTATATACAGGCATAAGGATACTTTTTCTCCATTCCTCAGGCATTTTCCCACAGGCAAGGATTTGGTTGAAACGTTTTGTAAGTGTTTCAAGGCCCTATGAGCCTAGGTACTTCCATGCTTCGATGGGGATGTTGTCAGGGCCTAAAGCTTTCCCATTCTTCATTTTCTTCAAAGCCTTCTTTACTTCGCTCTTGTCTATGCGATTGACCTTGCACTCTGTTCTTCCTGCTACTTCTTCCCGCTGCTCCATGGGGCTTTCATTGTTCATGAGCCCTTCGAAATAACTTTTCCACCTCTGCCTTACTTCCCCTTTCCCTTTCACCAACCTCCCATCAGTTCTTCTGTTTCTCGATTCTGTACAAGTACTTTTCGCCTTCCTTTGTGTTTAGTCTGTTGTAAAAGTCATTGCAGGCTTCTTCTTTGGGCTTAGCTACTTCCTGCTAAAAAAAATTAAAAACAAATAAAGAACATGTCCACGTTTTTATCAGTAGCCAGTTCTTATTGAATATGCTTGATTTTACGATGGCAGGAAAAAGAGGTAAAGGCCATATTTGTAAGCGTTCTTAGAACGTTGCTAGAAAAGCACATGCTGAACCCAAAGATGTTCAAAAACGTTGAAGGTTCTCTCATTTGACAAATATTTGTGTACACCAAATCATACTGCCAGGTGTCATCAAATATTACCAACGTAGTAAGTGTTACAATCGGCACTATGAATTGACGTACATTTTTAACATTTAAAAAGGTACGTCTGGTGTTAAGGCAAACGGATCATATCATATTAAATAAAACTGTATTGACAATATTACTCTGAACTCCGAAAATGTTACTTAAGTAAAGAATATGTTCTGATAAGGAACTGTAGAAAAGTAAAAAAATATTTTTGCACTCAACTGAATTCCAACAGTACCTATGGCTATCATGGGCACAAGGTCTGCAACGTAAGCCATCGTCTTCCATCAGATCATTTTTGAAAATCCCTCTTGTTGGCAACTCCATCGCAATCAAGAACACAGGAGTAAGCCTCGCATACAACGACGGCTACCAATATACATGGAGGGCAAGAAAATTGTGAAAATAATATAGCATAGAGGGAGAAGATTTGGAATTGTAGAAAGGTCACAAATTTCTTTATTTTTCGCTGAACTAGATCCAAATTAGGGCCTATGGCTATCATGCCACTTGTCCAATCAAGTAATGAAGTTAATAAATAGGGTAAATGTGCGAAAAGATCTGAAAAACGTTTTTTCAATTAATTTTGTCATGACCCACTCATTTATTTCCTTGGGTCAAAAGGGAAGTGAAGCAGTGTACGCTTTCTCCCGAGCAGGACGAAATAAAGTCATCATTCTCTGTTGAACGTAACCCTTTCGAGCTGAATTGAATTGGATTTAAAAGTATCGTGAAGCTACTAAAGTATAAAACATAACTTATGAGTTAAGGTGCCTATTCCCAAGAGATGGAAAGAGAATACTTAACTTCCAAATTTTGAGCCAAGCTTATTTTGCAGACCAAAATGACTAGTGTGATTATATATTTCAACGTTGCAAGTTTGTATGCTGTATTCTAAACTGTATATTATTCGTTTTAGCTTCTGCTGGTAAAAGAGACCAAATTGAATCTTTCGGTTTTTGGTGTTCCATTTAAGGAGTTTTTGAAGGACAAAAAATGTCATTGGGGTTTTAATGTTGAAAAAGCAGGCATTAAAGCAATATCAGCAGTTACCACATTCTTCTTCCATGGTGCTAACTAGAAACAGGCTTAGGCGAACTTCTACTGCATTGAAATGTGCCTCCATTGTTCTCGGGTCTCGGAGTTACCATATTAACACAGAGAAAGTATATACATTTCACAGTTAACAAATATACCATTTTAATATCACAAAGTTATCCTGTTTCCATTCAGCCTTTTAGACTTTTTACTTACTTTTTGCACCAAAGTTTAAACATTTTGGTGTCTGAATACAGAGTGGTCAAATTGATTTCCTTTTTCAATGGTCTTAAAACTGTCACATATCAGACCATCTCTTTAATATGCCAAGAAGGACCCTGATACGTGTAGTACCAAATGCACGCTCCTAATTCCCACTAAGACCAAGTGGCAGACCAAGTAGAATGGAGGACAGGAAAAAAGAGAACATTTCCACTTAAAATGGTTAAGTCAGCTTGGCAGAATGTTAACTACTGTTGAAACTAAAACAGGTGACAGTCGAATATGTCATTCAAAAGTGAAAATGGCGTTACCCATAAAATAAGTGCATCTATTATCACCATGAAACCCAATGTGAAAGTAAAAGAGAGAGCATATAGTGAATACCTGGCGATAAAATTTACTGAGACATAAGAAAAACTGGTCGACAATAAATTTTAACGAAATGTTGTTGGCACCCTATACTCATGAAGTATTGATGGCTCAGCAAATATTTTAGGGGTTTTTTTGGGATTAATAGTACAGAATGACAGTGCAGAAAATGAGCATCGTAATAGCACATAGATTGATGATGTCATTATAAGGAGTTACGTAATAAAACCTTTTTTTACAGCAATAAAGGCCAACATAATTTTTACACTGATATGCCAAACCTTTTCTTCCAATAAGATTTGTATTCTCTCGATTATGAATAAACCTTTATACAAATGCTGTCTGCAAATACTTTAACGTATTTTTAACAGAACCTTGACCTTTAAATGGGGCGAAGCTTTCAAACAAATAAGGTCAATTTACTACCTGGAAAACTCTTTTTTACTTGAATAATATCAGCAGTATGTTGATTCACACGACCTTTTGTTTTCCTTGAGGAGGGTGAGGATACACCCAGAAGAGACTTTGAATTAAGCTTATTAGTCAATTGGTCACATAATATGTGAACAACATGTACGAATTTCACGCCTGTTTGATGACCTTGGAAAACGTTAATGATGACCCATAAAGTTTAAGGGCAAGAAACATTGAAAACCACTTTCAGACACAGCGAACCAAAAGGAAAATTGTTTGATTTTCCCAACCCGCACGCAACTTACTCAGTATTGAAAAACAACACAATGTATGAGACCAGGCTTTGTTGGGACCTTTTGGGGATAGAAATGTCACAGGCTGGGCTAGAAAGCTGTGATAAATTGAAGTAATATGTTAAATCAACAAAAAAGAGCTAATAGTGGTGGGAATAAGTTTCAAAGAAAAATAAAATGTGCAAACGTCGATTTTCCCGACATGGCGGATTACCCCCAACTCTTTATCACAATAAAGCAAGACCATTTGAAAACCGAGACGAACACTTATTGACTTGTCCAATGAAGTCTCCCTGTGTGTTACTTTGCTGCTCCGAATCGCAGTTACAAAAAAATTAGTCTTGGTAACTTTCTTTCTGATTCTTAATATTTATTCCTCAAAGATATCCATTCATAAAGATAGTTTTTCTCCTTTATGATGTTGACATCATTCGTCAGTATGTTCTCGTGACTGCTGTTTCTCTTTTCGTGACCAGAAGGGTATGCCAGAAGGAAAAAAATTAAAACAATGCAGGGGCATCACACTGTCCTCTGAAGTTTCACAAAAGTTAATCTTTAATGGCATGTGTAGTAAACAAAAACTGATATCTTCAGTTTTCTACTCACAATGACGTAATCCATTCAAAGGATAGAATAAGGATAGAGAAGTAAAAATAAGTGAAGTTCAGAAGAAAGTGACGGGGGTACTAGCTTATTCCACTGAGTATAATGATTTGAGGGTTTGATGGTTTGATTTTGATTGAAGGAAAGAAAAGTACAGAAAGACAGAGACTGAAATTCATTGCCAGCTTGAACAAGGATCTCCAGTTCAAGAGGAGTGACTGTGAAATTTTAGCACTGACAACAGAGAGAAATCGATGGAAGACCATGATCTCCAACGTCCTGAAAAGATAAGGAACTCAGAAGAAGAAGAAATCATTGATCCCGAAGAATGTGAAAAGTATTGAAAATGGCATCTTGCGGAGGTCAAGGTGTTTATGAAGTTCAGCCGAAGTCGTTCATTTTGNCAGAGACTGAAATTCATTGCCAGCTTGAACAAGGATCTCCAGTTCAAGAGGAGTGACTGTGAAATTTTAGCACTGACAACAGAGAGAAATCGATGGAAGACCATGATCTCCAACGTCCTGAAAAGATAAGGAACTCAGAAGAAGAAGAAATCATTGATCCCGAAGAATGTGAAAAGTATTGAAAATGGCATCTTGCGGAGGTCAAGGTGTTTATGAAGTTCAGCCGAAGTCGTTCATTTTGAACTCATTGAAAAAAAGGGGCTCATCAGAATCAATTTTGTAGTCAAGAGTGGAATGCACCAATGGTCGAAGAATAAGCAAACAATCAGACAATTCTGGTTTAACATAAGAGGAATTTTGGGATGCGATTTTCTGCGTGATGAAATTTGCCTTCTTGCTTTGTGTTTATCGTGTTGTTTGGGTCAGGATACCTGCAACCTACTTTTAAAATTTTAACTAAACAGTGACATACATTTCAGTCTTTACGTTGGGATTATGTGTATAGTTGACTTGATTTCGTATTTAGCCTGTTTTTCCAAGTATTTTCCTGTATTGGTAGATATTTGTTTAAACAATATATCGGCAAATGTCATATGGCTTATTCAGTTTGATAAAAAGTCATTTTTCCTTTGTGAAGAGATTTTTCTTGGTACACACACTAAAATTGACTTTGAAAAACAAGCAAATACTGATATTGAAGAAAGCAGTAACTTTTGCAGGTTTGAAAACATTGTACTTGAAAATATACATTTCTACCATGAATGTGCATTTTAAGTGTCATTCATGGAGTTTCACAAAAATCTTTTCTCTTTCAAAAGTGTGATCGAAAGAGATTTGACCTACAAGCATATTATAATTTTCTACGGTTTTTCAAGCACTTCAGGCAACGAAAAAAGTTTTTCCCGCAGGCAAAACAATTTGAAGAACAAAAATTATGTTGGAGCTTTTAAAAGAAAAGACTGCTTTGATTGGCTGGATACAGTAGGATTACCACAGTAAAAAAAATATTTGTGTTTTTGAAAATTTAATAATTTGGATGTGAATAATTTTTTGTCAAAGAATACTTGAAACCCTTGTAATTCAAAAAATAATAACTGAAATGTCAATTCTGAGGTATAAAGAAAACCAGCACAAATAATTTGTTTGGTAAAAACATTGTGCAATTTTGTACAATTGATATATAATCAAGCCAACAATGTTATTTTATTATTTTTGCAATATATTTCGAAGTTAATACTTCATCTTTAGGCTACAAGGTAAAAATACAAAAACAGTAAAACTGCTGAAAACAATATTTCCTATCTCAACATCTGTCTGCTGTATACACAGCTCTAACGAAATCTAACACAGTGAATTCAAATCTTCAATCTTTTTGAATAAACTATGATAACTGAGAAACCTCCCTTGAGGGACCTTGTTGACAAGTTAAATTTTTATGACTAATTCGCGGCTTTTGTACTCATCCTTTGTATTCAATGTTGGTTTTATTTCCCGAATGATTAATGCCTCTAATGTCATTAACTTGTATTCCGACTTAGTCGACTTTGCTATTATTTCTGCATAATTGATTGATAGCTCCACGTTACACATTTTAAAATGCTATCCCACAGCTTTATATTTATGCTCCTTTACACNAAAATTATGTTGGAGCTTTTAAAAGAAAAGACTGCTTTGATTGGCTGGATACAGTAGGATTACCACAGTAAAAAAAATATTTGTGTTTTTGAAAATTTAATAATTTGGATGTGAATAATTTTTTGTCAAAGAATACTTGAAACCCTTGTAATTCAAAAAATAATAACTGAAATGTCAATTCTGAGGTATAAAGAAAACCAGCACAAATAATTTGTTTGGTAAAAACATTGTGCAATTTTGTACAATTGATATATAATCAAGCCAACAATGTTATTTTATTATTTTTGCAATATATTTCGAAGTTAATACTTCATCTTTAGGCTACAAGGTAAAAATACAAAAACAGTAAAACTGCTGAAAACAATATTTCCTATCTCAACATCTGTCTGCTGTATACACAGCTCTAACGAAATCTAACACAGTGAATTCAAATCTTCAATCTTTTTGAATAAACTATGATAACTGAGAAACCTCCCTTGAGGGACCTTGTTGACAAGTTAAATTTTTATGACTAATTCGCGGCTTTTGTACTCATCCTTTGTATTCAATGTTGGTTTTATTTCCCGAATGATTAATGCCTCTAATGTCATTAACTTGTATTCCGACTTAGTCGACTTTGCTATTATTTCTGCATAATTGATTGATAGCTCCACGTTACACATTTTAAAATGCTATCCCACAGCTTTATATTTATGCTCCTTTACACGGGTTGGCAGATGTCGGGTAGTTTGCCCCACATAACACGATAGGCATTGTGAACGCGTAATTTTATATACTAAACCGCTTTGCATAGGTTTTTCCACGGGTACTTTTAATGATGGTAAAACTGTTTTGAAAGCCCCCGGTATCGAAGGAAACCTTTATTCGTCTAGCAAGAAAAAGTTTCTGGTATATAAGGCAGAGTACAAAAATAGAGCTTAAAGTAGTAAATAATCTGTAACAGCCTCAAACGATACAAGAAGTTAATAACCGACTACACAGTGATAAGTGCACATTAGTTCTTTTGATTGAATTGCAGTGTAGCATACCAGAAATCATTAACGTAAGGTACAGCATACCCCGTGCCACCTACTTGCTAAGTAACCAAGCGTTACACAATTTAACATAAAAGCAATAACTAAAATATTTTGACTACCTCATGCAAGTCAAGCTAGCAGTATTAATGTAATGCAATGGGGGGGGGGGAGGTCTTCAATCGTCGGAAACTTAACTCACAGTTTTTAAGCAACCAAGGCTTCCAAGTCCCTTTATGCAAAGTAACCATATTTTTTCTCTAGTTTTATTCTGATTAAGTAGAGGTCAAAGTATGAAGCGTAATTGTCACATTCCTGACAGGGCTACAATTCAAAGGTCTTGACTGACAAATATTAATAGGTAGAATACTAACAATCTGTCCTGTGGAACACTCACACAATCTTAGATGCCGAAGCAATGACTTCCGAGCAGTGATAAGTTTGTTGAAAATTTCTAGTGGTGGCCTCTCACAAACTGGTTTCTCAATACCTGTCAAGTGATTTCCTGCCAAAACGATAGGAAAAAATCATAATATAATTAGTCAATGACAATAAAACTTCGACTGAGTAACCAGGCAAGAACTTCATGTTGGAAATCGTAGCAGATTGTTGTAAGGTAATGAAAAGTTTTGAAAATCTTACATTGGTTCAGCAAAGTTGCCAAGCCACTGGATTCGGCTTCGATCCAAGCAGTCTGTCCTCAATAAGTGTTTCCTAAGATTTCAAAGTCTTTTTCCTCCAGGATGAGTTGTTGTAGAGTCTCTGTCAAACATCCATGTTTGGCTTTCTCGTAAGCTTGACTACAGTCTTTAAAGGTTCAGTGTAATGCAAACAACAGTTCTATGGCTCTTTCTGACAGTATTGTTAATATACAAAAAAATTCTTGTTTCTGTATCTTCAACAAGAGAGCTAATGCTTTCCAATTTGTGCCTTTAAGAATTCTGCCGGCTTTTGTCCCAATAAATTTGTACCAAGACATTTTTATCACATAACACATTGGGCGGACTCCTTTGTGGGATAATGCCAGGTTTCCTCAGCAGAGCTGCGAAAATTTAGTTAATAATATCTGCTGGCATTTCTCAACTAGCTGTCGTCTAGCAGATCTGTGATTTGCCTATTTAATAGTCGTCAATGGCCTGAATCATTTTAATATAGACCTTATCAGGTCATTTTGCCTTGTTTGGCTTCATTTTTAATTGTCACCTCTGTTTTCCAAGATAGAATTCATGAGCCATTCATAGCCGCTCTTATTTCCAGTTTCCCTACTTTTCAATCCATAAATATGCTATCGTCATATGCAGCCAAACGTCCTGCAAATTCTTTAGGCTTCACATCATGAAACCATCTTTTGCTTTGGTACATCCACTTTATCTGCAAATGTTTTTATCTGTTAACACTGATCTTTTATAGATCAAGGTAGAAATAGAAGTTTGGAATTTTTCTATTTCATTACACTTTTCATTTGAGCATTTTTTTTCAGCTCTGCATTTTTTCTGTTTTCAAAGTCCTGTACTTGGCAGAGTCTTGGTCACAAACTTGTTGTCTATTTTCAATATTTTTCATTATTTTCAAATTGCATCCAGGTGTTTTCTTTGCTCCTTTTTGTGACATTATAATTGGTTTCTTTCTTTCTACTAAGGACTTTTGTACTATTTGATTGTTGTCGACTTGTCCTTCGTTTTCCTTGAACCAGCTTTTTTACATAGGTTACAGATATAGCCTTAGTCATTGATACCTTTGAAACAGATTCCACTGATTTTTCGCTCCTAATATAACATGTCTTAGCTGGTAGAGCTTATGATTAACAATGCACATGACTAGGTTGCGGTACCCTACACAGTCGGCTTCAGTATAGACCTTTTCTTCCCGAAATGCGTTTCTAAACCATCTAATGATAGTAATATTGTCTCTTTCGAACAAGGTCTCCAAGAACACTCCATGTCCACATATATTTTTTTTGGTTTCTGAAATACGTGTTGGGTATCACATAATCGTTCCTTGCACACCAATTTACCCATCTCTCTTCTCTCTTATTTTGGATTCCCAATCCTTTTATTCGACCACATTTCCTCTTTAAACGTTCCCAGCCTGACATTTAAGTCCTCCACTACTATGATGAGATCGTGGAAACTACATTGTCCTATTTACTACATCTAATTGTTCACAGAACTCTTCGATGTTCTTCTCACTATTGTCCACTGTCGGTACATATATTGTTGGATGATCAATTTATCAAAAGTGTTACATTTCAGTTTCGCCAACAGGATGGGATCAGAAAAGTTCCTGGATTCTATGAGATATTTTCTTGATTCTTTGTGGAGTATTGTTCCCTCTCCTCGTTCCTGTTGATCTCGCCTTCGATGTATAACTTTGTATCAATCCAAGTGGGAATGTTCGGTGCCCGTCTGTATTGCTTTACGTAAATCCAATATGTTGGCGTTTAGTGTTTCCCATTTCTAAATCATGTTTGGCAGTTTTTCTTCTTCGAACAACCTACATAGGTTTTATGTACCAAATTTTCAAGTTTTCTTAATTCTATACGTAGCGAGATTGCGATTGGGTATTTCATGTCGAACATAAGATTTCCAACCGAGAGACTGTTGGATGCTCTGTAAGTACTAGCCTCATTTGAATTGCCGTTGTTAGAAATTATTCTATGCATTTCTATGATTGTTCTTGACATCGTACCATGGTGATTTGACATTGCCTACCACTAGTGGATGAACGCTTTTGTTTGCACCTCACTGTTACTCTCTGGATACCTCAATGTGTGTGCTTTTGGGCTTCATGTCGTTCCCCCTCCCTGTTCTAGTTACGTACCTTAGAGATTCTTGGTAATCCTGAAGTCATTTAGCCTGCAAGATGAGCAGTAAACTAGGATGTGGTGGCTTCTGACAGCTACTTGGACACAGACTTGATCGCTGAGTGTCTCTGTACCCACAGGTCAGTCGATGAATATCACTGGATAGTAAACCTTCCGGACTCCATACATCTCTATGACACAACAATAATAGAAATAACAGGAAAAAGCCCTGGCAACATTGTCAACTGAGAATTACAAAGCATTATTAAAAGAAAGGAATCCTCCGCTTAAAACCCTTGGCATGTATATGTGACCGAGCAACAATCAAGTCTTTTTGAAACTAGAATTTATTTAGTAATTAACTGGTAGGTAAAAAGTTAGAGTGTGATTTAGGATTTAAATTTAACATTTTAGTTCATACTTTATGGACTAATTAGCGCCAGATTTTCTGTGGAGTTGTCACCCCGCAGTTCTGTGACACTCCTGGCTAGCTAATTGTAAGTTAGGCATTAAGTAATATTAGTTTTATATGTAGAGACGATAAATTTCAAGCTGTAGTAAACATTGACACACTCTACCAAATTAGGAATAGTATTAGGAAGTAATAGTATGTACAACAATAGAAACTGTTTTTTGTTGGTAACCACAATATAATGTATAAACCTTGTATACAAAGCCTCTTTAAAACAAACTATTTGTCCATGAATCGGTGGGCTCAGTAACTCAGCACACTAGTCCTCCTTTTCATTAAAATTTCATTATAGTAATAATATCTATTTCATAAGGAAAACCTCAATTGATTAGTTATGTTTCTGTTGTACAACAGGATCATTTGACAAAGATATAACAGAAAAATGTATGTGTTTATTTATCTAAATATCCATATGCTTCATGATTTCAGTGATAACTAACAACAAAATTTCGTTAACAGAGTTCGTCGTAACATCTAGGACCAATACTAAGCGATTCCCAGAGCAATTATTACTTAATGGCCAATGTCCGCCCTCTGTGTTCCTCCTTGATGTCCATTGCTGGATTGAGCTTTCGGACCCGTTTCGTAATAATAACAATTATTACAATAATAACATCCAGACCTTGAAATACAGATTTGACAACCGGCAAGGTTGTCAAATCGGGTTTCACTATGATCGGAGACTGAGAAAACAAGGTGACACGACCATTGATTCTTTCATCGAGACAACATCTCTAGAAAGGCCCTCCTCTCCATGAGAAAGCTTGGAGAGGAGGGCCTCTTGAGCCTTAGTTGGTAACCCGTCTTGACGTACCAGGTGGCATCTGGTGCAGGATATTCAGCTCCTTGACAAAAAGGCCAAAACGCATTTTGAGAAATAATGAAAACCAGAAGCCAAAATACATATCACAGCGTCAGTCGCATGGGTAAATAAGAGGCGCCTTCGGCAAAGGGAAGTGAGCCAGCTTTGTTCGAAAAATGTACTGTTAAATCAGCAACTTCTCAAAATATCGATTTGGATGGTCACCAGGAAAGGTATACCCTACATCCTGGCCCATCAAATTCAATATCACAAAGTAACAAAAGAAACGTAAAGTGAACCAAGTTGATCAGAGAGTATTTCAACTGAATGTGTACTGTATGCTTTTTATATCTAATTAAACAAAGCCTTAGAGAAGTCATACGGACAACATGTTTAATTTCCGGAGAGGTAGAAATCCGGGTGTAAGAATAAATGGGGACGAAAATAGAATGGCAAACTCTTGCCGTGATATTAAAAAGAATAACTGGTTAACGGGCGCTGAGATGAAGAAGATGAAGGAAAATGTTAAAAAGTGACATTGAACAACCTAGGGAAACTCACAAAGCTGCCCTCGACGAGATCCTGATTTGAGATACGGATTTGATACGGACGTACTGAACGAAATCCCAATTGTCGAGGAGTATTGTTGCGATGAAAATACTAATAACTACAGAGATGACGGTAAAAGATATGACTTTATAGTGTTACCTAATGTTCAAGCTATCCATGAGTCTAGTAAACATTTTCATGCTAATGTATCACAGTTTGAAATATCTGACCCTGAAAAATTTCAGGATCAAATGTTGCAATGCATTGGGCCATTGGGCATGGAGGAGCGTGAAAACCTGGGTTAAGTTACTATTGAATCCAAAAGGCACAAGCACCTTCTAACCATACCAAATGACACTATTTACAGTTTCTCAGGAAGTTTATAAATAAACTTGACCGAATTACATCTTGTATTGTAGGCTCATGCGAAAACTTTGGAAAATAAGCTTGGTGTCAGAAAACAGAAAAGGCAAAGAACCAATAAAAATCTCAAACCAAAATGGAAAAGACAGATACACAATGAAATAGTCGCTTCGGGCAAAGAAGTATCCATCAGCACTGAACTTGAGGGAAACAATGACCCAAAAATCCGCAAACCCTTGAAGATCAAAAGAAAATTCAAAATCAGGAATAAAAATAATATCACTCGCATAAAAGAAGAATTGAAACAAGGCCGAGGAGCAAAAGTTAACAGACTTCGTCGATACAATAAAAGAAACTAAAAACAGTGGACTCTTTTCATCTCGAATCTTTTCTATCTCGAACTCTTTCTATCTCGAACAAATTTATCGGCTTCTTTAGAGTTTGAAATAGATAGAGTCTACTATATTTCTTTCTGACACTAAACAGTTTTACTGTTAAATAGACAGAAAACAAGTTACAGTAAAAGAAACACCTACAAAGGAAAACAACTGAGGAATTCTGGAAGGGGATTCTTGGGATGAAAAAGGTTTTAACTCAGAGCAATATACTACACATGTAAATGTAGAAGAATGGAAACATTTAACAAGAAAAGGACTTTATTATACCCTGTCACAATCTCAGAAATCAAAAAGCACTGGAAATGATTAAGTTCCTAATTTTTATCTTCATTCTTTTTCATCTTGTCAAACTAAACTAAAAAAAGTGTGACGTACTAAAGAACGTAGAATCTACTCCTCCCTGAATATGTGAAGAAATAACCTTTCTTCTTACTGCAAATAAGGATACCAAAGATTTAAAACATAGTTCTTTCATGTGCCTATCGACAATTTATGAAATGCTGACTTCTACTCTAACTCACTGAACCTAAAATCACTTGGAACAATACCATTGCTTCTCTCTCCAACAAAAGGGATGTAGACTCTGGTCCTATGGCTCATTCAAAGTTTCCCAAAGTTTGTAAAGTCTGTAAACTTGTAAGGTTTCTCCAAAGGTATAACATGCAAAAGTTGTCGACAAATCTTCTTCTTCTTTATGAGCAAGGACAATATTAGCATCAAGCAAGGTGTGTTCCACTCTTCATCCTCTTTTCTCTTTTGCATTTCATCGATTCTCTTGATTATGGAGCTAGTTAGGTCGGGTTATGGCTATGAAATTGGAAATTGAAAGATTTCTTATCTGTTCTATATGTGCGACGTAAAATTGTTTGGGAAGAATGACGAAGAGCTGGAAGGGCTCTTTAAATTATTAAAGGGATTCGGCTTGAGTAAATCCGTTAAATTTTGCTTTAAAAAAGGGAGGTACGTTACTAACATCAGCAAGTTACTGCCATTAGTACCCTCTTAGCTTCTCTAGCATGTTGCATTTTTTTAACTAAGACGAGTTTATAAAACTCGATAAAAAGCTAAGAAATTCTTAACAACCAACAATATGCATCACTCTAAAGCAGAAAGTGATTAGAGCTTTCGTATAGAGCATCAGCTATAGGTTTATTTAGGTATTAAGAAGTGTCTGATGACTGGATGATAAATCTAGTATTAGAGCACTTAATTCGCAGGAAGCGGCTTTTTGTAGTCGAGTAAGCTAGAAAATTTGCTGACAAAGCTGAAATGAACATAGATCAAGAGTGTGATGATAAAACTTCGCTTTGTAACGTATGCAAACTGAAGACCGCTGTAGACCTCTGTCGATCATATCTGATCATGGATGATTCTTTCTAACGTTGTGCGCAGTGTCATCTGTGGCTAAAAAGAGCAATGTGTGACACATGGTTGCAAACATCACAGTGGTAGTTCGTTGCTATAGTGTCCGAGTTGGGTGATACTTTTCTACATGCCCACTTGTTCTCTATTGCCTGATTCAACTTCTGTTCTCCAGTCTTAAGGTGTTGGGCCAAGGAGCTCCTCCAGGAAGAGCAATCACGTAGGAGGATGTCCTAGAATTTTGCGTCGATGCCGAGAACTTTTATGTCTCTATTGCACATATAATTGTAGTGGAGCTTCAAATGACCCCTGGTTCTGCTTCCAGATGTCAGCGTCCCATAGAGAATGTCCTTTGGTATAGGGCCACCTTCCATATCATGGATATGCCCCATTCAACGCATTCTGTGCTGCCTCAGCAAGATGAATATACTTAAAAGGCAAGCACAAGAAAGAACTCCTGCGTTGATCACCATGTCTCTCAGGGAAATACCTAGAATGCTGTGTCCTTATGTGAAAGGAGTTAAGTCGCCTCTCTTGTTTGGCATAGGTCGTCCATGACTCCCTGATATATAGCAGAGTACTAATGATACAAGTGTTGTACACTGTCATCTTGGTCTAAACTGTCAGTTTGTTGTTTTCCCACACTCGATTGTCACTGATAGTGAACACCAGGTAAGTGAAATGATGCAATACGTCCAGCTCGTTGTTTACGATAGTAACCGCAGGTGGATTCTCTCTATCCTTCCCTAGGACATTTGCCTTCTTCAGGCTAACGCTGAGCCTAACGTTACTGCAGGCCTGAGCAAAGCGATTCATCAAGGACTGAGCATCATATTGTGTTGTTACTGCAACAGCATCGGTAAGCCTCTGATGGGGAAATGACGAGCTTTGGTTTTTGCCCCAAAACGGACCAGGTTGAAGCGTTCACCGTCAGACCTTGAGTGAAGGTAGATGCACTCTGTTGTATCACCAAGAGCGAGTTTCAAGAGCAGGGTAAAGAAGATTTCAAACAGGTTTGGAGCAAGAATGCAACCCTATTTTACTTCGCTGTGAATGTTAATGGGCTTGGACGTACTGCTATTGGACTGGACTATCACCTGCATTTTGTGATGATACTATACGATCAAGCTGTGCAGTTTTGAAGGGCAGCCAATTGTAAAAGGGATCTGGAAGAGGCTACTTTTCCTGAACAGGTCAAAGGTTTTAATGAGTTCAAAGAAGCTAACGCGCAGATGCTTCTGCTGTTCTCTGCACATCTCCTGAAGTTGACGGAGGGAAAAGATTATGCCACTAGTTAATCTGCTGGCCAAAAAAAAAAATACTGCGACTCAGAATGCCAATGATACTGAGCCAGGAAGTCTTTGCAGTTACAATCCCTGCTGTCACCCTTGTTCCTATAGAGGGTGACGATCTTGGTGTCTTTCGTATCCTGTGGGACGACTCCTTCCTGTCAGCACAGACAAAGGGCTTGGTTAAGGGGACCTAGTAAGGTGTTTTTGCAATGACTGATCAAATTGGGGATGAACCCATTACCTCCTGGCGCTTTACCATAGACTAAAGGTTTAATGGCCCTCTTCAGCTCTTCAAACGTTGGTTCAATATCCGGCTCATGAAACACTGGGCGGCACTAAATTGCACGAAAGGCTGAGGGAAACCAGGTGTTGTCTGTTGCATAGAACTTAGAATAATGTTGTAGCCATTTCTCCATCTGCTGACCTTTGTCTGAGATGGAATCTTCAGCTAGACTTCAATGGTGCTGCCTTTCTTCGGGACAGTCCTAGCGCCGTTTTATGTCGTCATACATCCCTCTGATATTACTAGTGGCAGCAGCTGCCTGAATGACTTCACTGAGTTGACTCCAGTAGCAGATGGCACTGGGACGAGTAGTCCATTAAACTTTGTTCCTTGCAGGTTTGCGTTTTTAGAGGTTCTTTTCGTTAGGGCAAGATTTACATTCTGTTGGAGCACTGTATTGAGCTTCTATGACAGGATTCACTTGAGTTAATTTGATAAAACCAGTCGTGTATATGTTTTCCTCTTCCCAAAGGCTGCCACGGCTGTTCTGTGGATTACGTTCTTCCCAACTTCCCATTTGTCTGTGAATTACTTTCCTGTCTGGGTGGTCATCAAGGAGTAATCTGCGTTGTGATATGATTCCTCTAGTCTGCCCTGTGACATGATCGTGCTAGAAGCACACCTTTGAGGTAGGAACGCCTGACAAAGATTAGATCTGGTTGATAGCAGTGTTTTGAGCAAGGATGTCTCCAAGATATCTTGTGCTGAGGCCTGATCTTGAAGAACGAAATGCCAATGTACATATTATGGTAAACACAGAATTCATGAAGTCTCTGGACACTTTTCCCTCTTTTTTTAGAACACCAAACTATCTCATTAGGATAGCCAAGAGTCATGATCTGCACCCACTTCGGCATTGAAATCACACAGCAGAATAAATGCTTCTGTGGTGGAAATGTTGTTGACATTGGCAGCAAAGCAATGATAAAATTCGTCCTTTGTCTTTACTGACCCCAAAACGAACGGGGTGGTAGCACTGACGACTATGATAAGGACTTGAGTGGTATTGAGGTGGAGAGATAGGAGTCAGCAATGTTGAATCATTGCTCGCTGGTTTTACACCATCTTCAGCAAGATGTTTCTGTATTCAATAAAATCAGCTGATTTTATTGAATACATTTTGTCTATTTCTTGAATATCAAGAATTCAAAATGAATCTAGTCGGATTTTCTTTCCTGTTATATTACTTAAGGTTATCAGTTGGTATTGGGTACCCAAGTCTGCAAGGCCGGTTTTTTGAAGAGTCGCTAAGTCCACATGCAGCCTTTTTAGTTCGTCATTAATGATGGCCGTCATCGCTGTCATCGCTGATGTCTTGGAGAATTTCGTGGAGTCCAATCAACATTGTCTGAACATTCAAGCTTCCCAATGTTAGAGCTGGTCTGTTTTGCTGTTACTTGTTGTTTGAAGCGTGGTTTACAGTCTACTGTTCGGAAAGGGCCCTAATCCCCATGTACCCAATGAAGAAAGCTTACTGTGACAGAACATCACCTTACTGGCTGGGTGCTGCCCAGCTTTGGGTAGGCAATAGCTGTCCAATGAGATCCGAAAACTCGCTCCGACCGTCGAAAGTAGCCCCTGGTGCCACGCTCTATGCCAATTTTAACCAGTATCTCCTTCTCTCGGTGTTGTGCCGACGCTGAAAGCAAAGCCGTAGTGTCTTCTCTAGGGTGTATGTATAGAGTTGGTCGGGATGAGTTTATGAATTGCAGACCAATACTGAAAAAAATTGGATAAAAGTTTTTGATAACAGTTAGAGATCGAGCTCTCTTCTTAACCAGTACGCACACAGATGCCTAAATCCTAATGTAAGCCATTGATTCACTCATCAACAGCTAGAAAGCGCAGTTCAATGTCAATTGTCAGAAAAACTAAAATGTAAGTCACGAATCAAAGAAGAGTTTTTTAAAATTAATTATTGACATGGAAGAAGGAATTCTTTTCTTCAGGTGTAACCTCTCAGTATAATCATAAGACATATCCAGGCGTATAGCAGCTCGAATAAAGTTAACAGCAAGAGTTAATTGATTAAGTCATCTTAAGGGTCTTGATACGTTAAGTGACTTGGGGTCAAAATATGTCTCTGTATATCTAAAGATTGATGGGCTAATTTAGGTATTCCAGTTGACTCACAAAGAAAACAGTACTAATTATTAAAATGAAAAAAGGTAAATACAATACAGCCAACTTATGCACAAATGACATTCAAGTAAAGACAATTTCTCCGTACAATTTGTCAAATCAGCACAGTATAATACTCCAACTTGTCAGTTGTTACTTAAGTCCTGGTTATTTCTGTACTACATGGTCAGTCCAATGCATTTTTAAGTGGTAAAGTAAGAATAAAAATAGATTATCTCCTAAAGATTCCAATATGTTTGGCGCAGAGGGGAAAATTTGGAAAAAAGGATGTTTTTGAACTCTTCACATGTGAGCATGGAAAATCTTTGCTTTGGAAATTTCCTAAATAAAAAAGGTACAGCCAAGTGATCAATCCTATTGTCGGACCAAGTATGAAGACTCCTTTAGGGCTTCTACAACCCTCAAAACGGGGTTATGTAGTATTCTAAAACAAATGGAATCAACAATTTAATAGAAGTAATGTCTGCAATAAAAACCTTTATCGGTATCATAGTAAAATACATAATATAAAGTGATTATTAATACATGGTTATTGTAAAAAATATATATTCAGCTGCCCTTTGAGAGGTTTTTTTCCTTGCACGTTATTTACTATTGAATTTGGAATTCCCCACGCCTATTTTTATTGAATGCATAAACAATCCCTTTTTTGCAAAGAATTGGGGTGTGGCCCCGGACCCCAGTTGCTCGGCCCATGTATTAGATCTGCATATTCAATAGCTCACTTCTCAAAAATGATTGATTTTTGGTTTCTTTCTATGAGAACATTGGAGTATTTGGTATTTAGTGGACTGAAATTATGTGGTAAGTCAATCAACTGTATTTGTCAAATCTTGAAAAAGAGTTGCAGAAACGGCAGGTCCTCCACGCTTCATTTAAGGCAAAGCGACAGCGAGAATTAGTTGTCAATTAAAACATTGGTTCCATTGTTGTGTTTCAGAAGGGGGCTGCCGTGATCCGTAGACATTTTTGTGAAGGGTTTACCATGCTCACATGTTCACCATCAGAAATCATTGATCCCGAAGAATGTGAAAAGTATTGAAAATGGCATCTTGCGGAGGTCAAGGTGTTTATGAAGTTCAGCCGAAGTCGTTCATTTTGAGCTCATTGAAAAAAGGGGCTCATCAGAATCAATTTTGTAGTCAGGAGTGGAATGCACCAATTGTCGAAGAACAGACAAACAATCAGACAATTCTGGTTTAACATGAGAGGAATTTTGGGATGCGATTTGCTGCGTGACGAAATTTGCCTTCGTGCTTTGTGTTTATCGTGTTGTTTGGGTCAGGATACCTGCAACCTACTTTTAAAATTTTAACTAAACAGTGACATACATTTCAGTCTTTACGTTGGGATTATGTGTATAGTTGACTTGACTTCGTATTTAGCCTGTTTTTCCAAGTATTTCCCTGTGGTGGTAGATATTTGTTTAAACAATATATCGGCAAATGTCATATGGCTTATTCAGTTTGATAATCAGTCATTTTTCGTTTGTGAAGAGATTTTTCTTGGTACACACTCTAAACTTGAATTTGAAAAAAGCAAATACTGATATTGAAGAAAGCATTAACTTTTGCATGTTTGAAAATATTGTACTTGAAAATATACCTTTCTACCATGAATGTGTATTTTAAGTGTATTTCGTTTTGTAAGTAACCATTCATGGAGTTTAACAAAAATCTTTTTTCTTTCAAAAGTGTGATCGAAAGAGATTTGACCTACAAGCATATTATAATTTTCTACAGTTTTTAAAGCACTTCAGGCAACGAAAAAAGTTTTACCCGCAGGCAAAACAATTTGAAGAACAAAAATTATGTTGGAGCTCTTAAAAGAAAAGACTGCTTTGATTGGCTGGATACAGTAGGATTACCACAGTAAAAAAAGATTGTGTTTGTGAGAATTTGATAATTTGGATGTGAATAATTTTTTTGTCAAAGAATACTTGAAAACCTTGTAATTCAAAAAATAATAACTGAAATGTCAATTCTGAGGTGTAAAGAAAACCAGCATAAATAATTTGTTTGGTAAAAGCATTGTGCAATTTTGTACAATTGATATATAATCAAGCCAACAATGTTATTTCATTAATTTTGCAATATTTTGAAGTTAATACTTCATCTTTAGGCTACAAGGTAAAAATACAAAAACAGTAAAACTGCTGAATACAATATTTCCTATCTCATGTCTGCATCTCTCTGCAGTATACACAGCTATAACGATATGTATCACAGCAAATTCAAATCTTCTCTCTTTTTGAATAAACTATGATAATTGAGAAACCTCCCTTGAGGTTTCTCAATTACCACCATCAGTAAAAGTACCCGTGGAAAAACCTATGCAAAGCGGTTTAGAATATAAAATTACGTGTTTGCGATGCCTATCGTGTTATGTGGGGCAAATTACCCGACATCTGCCAACCCGTGTAAAGGAGCATAAATCTTAAGCGGTGGGACAGCATTATAAAATGTGTAACGTGGAGCTATCAATCAATCATGCAGAAATAATAGTAAAGTCGACTAAGTCGGAATACAAGTTAATGACATTAGAGGCATTACTCATTTGGGGAATAAAACCAACATTGAATACAAAGGATGAGTACAAAAGCCGCGAATTAGTCATAAAAATTTAACTTGTCAACAAGGTCTTTTCGTTAGAGCTGTGTATACTGCAGAGAGATGTTGACATGAGATAGGAAATATTGTATTCAGCAGTTTTACTGTTTTTGGTATTTTTACCTCGCAGACTAAAGATGAAATATCAACTTCGAAATATATTGCAAAATTAATAAAATAACATTGTTGGCTTGATTATATATCAATTAAAGAAAACCAGCCTCTGATATTTGATAAAATATGCTGACATAGTATGATGAAGATTGGAAGGATTTTTTCTTTAGATTTGTTGAAAATAATTCCTGATAATAATATCTTGCTTTGTATTAAGAAATGAGAATGGACATTATTTATTTAGTAGAAAATAATTTTTACTTGTAAATTGGATCATTCTAGAAATTGGCTAATTTTTATGACTTTAAAAAATCTAGTTGAAGTTTTTTGTCAACAAAAAAATTGAGATCAAATATGCAGTAGGGTTAGAAAAAGTTTACAAGCCACGTGCAACACTAAAAGAAAATTTGAATTAGTTTTAAAAAAGATATTTTTTTTTTTTTTTTTTTAGTTTTAACGTAATTTTTCCCCAGCAATTGGGGCTCAGACGGTGCCCTTCACAGGGACTTTGATTTGGCAGTGAGGAATTTTTTGGCCGGATGCCCTTCCTGACGCCAACCAATGGCTTCTTTCTTTGTAAAGTTCCAAATTCTCCTCGACAGCTCGGGGAATCGATCCCGGAACTCTTGGTTATTGTGCAGTGCACTAACCATTAAGCCACGGCTCCTCTTTAAAAAATGTATATATTAGTTGAAATCTACAAAACAAAAAAGAAATCTGCAAAAGTATATAATATAGTTTTCACACACTGTACAAAGTACTTAAAGTCCGACTTAACAATTGATTTAAATGTATTTCTTTCAGGTTTACATGAAATGGCTTCAACTTGTTTAAAATTTCTAAAGTTATATTGTTTTTTTAATTAAATGTTTCCCAAGCAGAGTAGTGTATAGTAATGGGGGGGGTGTCCCTATAAAATAGGCGTGGTGGACGAATTTCCAGAGGGAAACATAACCTATTTGTTAGCTTTATCAAGAACTATGACCTGCTGAAGTCTTTGAAAAATTCTCTGGTATAGAACGTAGAATATAAATATAGAGTTTAAAGTAGTAAATACTATATTTTGAAATCTTGTTTTTTTTATTAAATAGAGGTCAAAGTTTAAAGCCTAATTGTTACATTCCTGATAGGGCTACAATTCAAAGATCGTGACTTATGACACTGACAGCAGCAATATTGATAAGTAGGATACTGACAATCTTTCCTATGGAACACTCACAGGTTGCAAAGCAATGACTTCCGAGCAATGAAAAGAAAGTTTCTAGTGGTGGCCTCTCACACACTGATTTCTCGTTAGCGCTAGTAGTACCTAATTTTTATCTTCATTCTTTTTCATCTTGTCAAACTAAACTAAAAAAAGTGTGACGTACTAAAGAACCTAGAATCTACTCCTCCCTGGATATGTGAAAAAATAACCTTTCTTCTTGCTGCAAATAAGGATACCAAAGGCTCAAAACATTATAGCCCTATCATGTGTCTATTGACATTTTATAAAATGCTGACTACCAACATAACTGACCAAACCTAAAAGCACTTGGAACAAAAGAATCTCCTCTCCCTCTAACAAAAGTGATATAGACTCACTTTTGACTGTCTTCACTGAGTTAAGTCCAGTAGCAGATGGCACAGGAACGGGTAGTCCATTGAACTTTGTTCCTAGCAGGTTTGAGTTTTTGGAGGTTCTTTTCGCAAGGGCAAAATTTATATTATGTTGGAGCACTGTATTGAGCTTCAAGGACAGGATTCATTTTAGTTAATTTGGATAAAACCAG
>RDPX01000063.1:2619036-2631559 GCA_003991215.1 Morbakka virulenta | reverse complement strand
TTTTTTGGAAAGGTACAAATTCCTAACAGCCTGTTAGCAAGCCCCTCCTTCATTCATAACGGAGCCATAAAAACCCTACGTACTTAGAATTTAAGGGTCATAACCTAGGGTTTTTTGGAAAGGTACAAATTCCTAACAGCCTGTTAGCAAGCCCCTCCTTCATTCATAACGGAGCCATAAAAGCCCTACGTACTTAGAATTTAAGGGTCATAACCTAGGGTTTTTTGGAAAGGTACAAATTCCTAACAGCCTGTTAGCAAGCCCCTCCTTCATTCATAACGGAGCCATAAAAACCCTACGTACTTAGAATTTAAGGGTCATAAATAAAACACTTCAACCTTTTCTCTAAAATTAATCAATATATTTAGATTCAGATTTTTAATATTGGTATTGCTATTGCTGCCAACAGACGAAAGTAATTTTCCCAGATGTGAGAAACGTCCCCTCATCGTATGTTTTATTTAATTATTTTAATCCATTTATGTCAAATAATAAAAATATTTACGTTTTAGTAATAAAAATATACATGCTTGAATACTAATGATAATAAAAGAGATAACGTATTGACTTCATGTACTTACGGTAGAAAGAAGGAAAAGTTTAGGGCGTTACACTCTCAACAAGATAGCATATTGGCATTTTTAAAGAAGTCAGGAGAATTTATTAATCTATTCATTTATTTATAATTTATTCGACGAATATTTAATTGGATTAACACTTAAACCAACAAAAGCTAGTATAAATGTGTATTTAAATTTTTATTATGTATTTAAATAAAATATTTTAAGTGATAGCATGAAAAACAGGATATAAAAGTATCAGAAAAAGAAGATTACTTGTAATAGCTATCTTAAAAAATCTAAGAACTTTAATTTATTTATTCACACTATAAAAATACCATGTAAGCGTATAATAAATATTATTACCATTTTTAAAAACAAAAACCTTTTTTCTGCCTTATTGAGTTTTAATACTTGGCAATCGAATCATCTCATCATGGTTTCGCTTGTTTATTAAATGTGATGACCATTCGAAACATTCAGTTACAACTTGAAATTTGTAAAAAGAATAATAAATATATCCCCAAAAGTTACCAGAGCCGTAATAGATAACTTTTTGTTCTCAATCAACATATTTATGAGCAAATCGACGTAGCCTATATTGTCTGTTTTCAGAAAAAACCATGTCTTAATTAGTGTTAAAAATTGGCAAAATTGCAAACTGAAACTAAAAGTAAACAAGTCAGATTTAGATTAACAATGCTTATTAAAATCCTGTTAAAAATGGATTTAAAATACACAACGAATAACTCCAAAGTTAACACTTATATTAAATGATCTACTCCACAGGCTGTTATCTCTCACAGGTGTCTAACAGGTGACTTTTTACCTGCTTCCTCTTGCTTATCTAAAAATTCTCGCATTGATCCTTTAATTGACAAGCGTATAAATTTTGACAAACCCAGCTTTCAAAAGTTAGGTCCGTGTGTGTGTGTGTGTGTGTGTGTGTGTGTGTAGCAAAATATATACATAACATTTGTTACCCATAAAAAATAATTTCTATACAAATCCTGCCTTGAGAACCAAAACTTAGTTCGGTTGCTGTGAAACTGTAGCTAAGAAAACACAACGAGAATGAGTTGTATAGGTTCTATTCTTGCCTGAATAATCAAGTATTTAGGAACTATGCGTATTTTGCAAAAGTGTCTAACTACCGTCGTTAAAGACGAGGAAGAGTTAAAATATGATATGTATTATTAATTCTTTGATAACTTATTTGAATAGGATTTATGGAGCTTTTATTATTAGAGCTTCAACTTGCTGACAAAATTTCCTATTTTTGTGAAATACATCGACATCTCATTTAAACTCTAAACCTTTGAGCAATGGTTTCAAATATGTATTATCAGTCATGAAAGAAAATTTCATTCTTGATAGACAGAAAAGGAAATTGCAATACATAACAAAATTGAAGAACATAAAAACTATCATTAATGAATTTGCCAAACTAATTTTACAGTTTTGTAAAAAACTTGTGTTGATATATAATATACTAATATAATGAAAAATTAGTCGATACAGAAAAAGTAATGTAGTAACAGCAAAATCAGATTCAAGCAATAAACCTTTTAAACAAGTAGTTTTAAATAACCAAAGTTTATGTATCCATGTAATCAAATATTAAGTGTAGGAACAAGTTTCTTTGAAAAATAGTAATTAGTATGGAAGGTGCTATCATCTTCATGGTTATGAAATTATCATCATCTAAATTATTTGGATTCTCTAATTCTTAATCTTAGTAACTGTCTTACCATCAATCTTAGCATTCTTATTTGTGAAGGATTACACCTAAATGTTTCTTTGTTGATCAATGTTCAGTTTCATCCAACCTTGCAGACCAAAATCGCAGATGTTAACACGTGTTTACAGCTCTGTTTGTAATGTAATTAAAATGTTTTCGTTGCAAAACATAACTTGTTTCACTAGCTTTCCGAACCTGTTAAATTTATCACCCATTTATCATTTATAATACAATCAATATCAAATCATGGACCTAAGTCTTATCACACCATTGTGAGTTCCACTAGGCTAGCTATTAGAAATGCTTTTAAATTTATCTAATCAGCTATGGTGGAAACTCAAACATTTACTGCGTCACAACTGTAAAGTAATCTCCAAATTACTACGCATGAATTACAATGTTACTTCGAGTTTCCTCATTTTTTAAAAGTCAAGTATTTTCAAAAGCATTTAAAGTAGCAAGAGCTTTAGGGTAGAAATACAGAAATTGGAATACGTAGACCATATATCAAGATACGTTCCTGTGCTTTAGTTATGTGTTGGGTGAACGAAATCATAGAAAAGCACAATTCTCTTCATTTTAAATTTTAATCGATATCCAAATATTTTTCACATGTTTCCTCGTAGATTGGTAATTTAAAAAAATACGAAAGAGAATATACCGTCAAATGCCATGAGCTGCTCAGTTCAAATCTGTTCAGGCAACATTTTTAATTGAAGCCTTTAACTGCCCTTTTTAGAGAGCTCTGTTTGTAAAATTTACTTTGATATATACAGAACAGGTACACTTTTTGAAAGAACTTCCTAAATTTCTTAGCTTTCAACTGCACAGGTCATGGAGCGATCTCTACTTAAAGGTCATGTGCATTATAAATGTTCAAGATCATCCAAAAGTGCATGAATTACTACTCTAATATGGATGTTATTAATTCAAGCAGTTAACCGAAAAGAGTCAACTGGACACAAAAAAAATATTTAACTGAAAATCATGAAAATGTACGCTGTCCGGTTAAATTGTGTTTTTGTTCAGGAACTGTGTCTAGCCAAGTTCCAGGTTNCACACCATTGTGAGTTCCACTAGGCTAGCTATTAGAAATGCTTTTAAATTTATCTAATCAGCTATGGTGGAAACTCAAACATTTACTGCGTCACAACTGTAAAGTAATCTCCAAATTACTACGCATGAATTACAATGTTACTTCGAGTTTCCTCATTTTTTAAAAGTCAAGTATTTTCAAAAGCATTAAAGTAGCAAGAGCTTTAGGGTAGAAATACAGAAATTGGAATACGTAGACCATATATCAAGATACGTTCCTGTGCTTTAGTTATGTGTTGGGTGAACGAAATCATAGAAAAGCACAATTCTCTTCATTTTAAATTTTAATCGATATCCAAATATTTTTCACATGTTTCCTCGTAGATTGGTAATTTAAAAAAATACGAAAGAGAATATACCGTCAAATGCCATGAGCTGCTCAGTTCAAATCTGTTCAGGCAACATTTTTAATTGAAGCCTTTAACTGCCCTTTTTAGAGAGCTCTGTTTGTAAAATTTACTTTGATATATACAGAACAGGTACACTTTTTGAAAGAACTTCCTAAATTTCTTAGCTTTCAACTGCACAGGTCATGGAGCGATCTCTACTTAAAGGTCATGTGCATTATAAATGTTCAAGATCATCCAAAAGTGCATGAATTACTACTCTAATATGGATGTTATTAATTCAAGCAGTTAACCGAAAAGAGTCAACTGGACACAAAAAAAATATTTAACTGAAAATCATGAAAATGTACGCTGTCCGGTTAAATTGTGTTTTTGTTCAGGAACTGTGTCTAGCCAAGTTCCAGGTTAAGGCAAAAAGTGTAAAATATCTTTTAAAATATTAAAGGTGCTGTCTGTAGTGATAGTTACTGATGTAGGCAGATAACTTGAAGGATATAGGTAAACTGGATGTTTTAATACCGCATTTCATTTTAGAAGGGCCTCTGAGATTAATTAATTTGGGGGATGTTTGGTGACCGTGCCTATTATAAGGCAGCTTCTATTAAAGAAAGGGGCTTGATTCAAAGTAGGGAAAAGAGTAAAAAAATAATGTAACACAAAAACTGTTTTTTCCAAAATGAATTGTGTTAAGGGTGTCCAAATGGAGAGGTCGTTTAGATGGCGATTATTACATGATCGAATATCATACACCGTTAACTATTGCTACACTTGCCTTTTTTAGCTGAAGCCATTCTTTAATTATATACCTCCAAAGTGTGACGATTTTGGAAGAAATACGCCATCAACAGTACATATTTGTTACAAACTCTTACCCTAACCGTTTCCCGTACATTAATTTTAAAAGGTTTTGGTAGTTTAAGAAGATATAACTAAGATATTAATGGGTTTTATATCTTCATGTGTAAATAGCTTTATTGCCATACAGTATTAAAGTACTTCCCTCAAATATTTCTTGTCATGAAAAAGAAAAGTTTGGAGGATTAAAAATTATTGGAAGTTTTACTGAATCGAACAAATTCAGAGAGGTTTTTTTATATGAATAAATAAACTGTATGATAGGACGCCAGCCAATCCAAAACAGAACATTAAAAAAAACATGAATGCTTACAAGCACAGATAATTGTATTTATTTTAGAGGTGTCCCCGCTTAATCCTGGAGAAGGTAGAGAAAATTTCACAGTGTACTGGATTTTTCAGCGCTACTGAAATCTATTTACAAATTTTATTCCTTATTTCTTTCATTTAGCACATTGTATGAAAATCATTTTATTACAGTTAAAAGTAATGTTTTATTTAGTTATCAAAAAACGAATAGCAAATTGTTTTTAAAATTTCTAAAACTAATTTTTGAAAAGCCCACGAGTAGTAATCTACCCTTAAAATTTAAGTGTCAAGTAGACTTCATGTTGAAATCAGGAAAAGCTTTAGGAAAAACAATTTATCTAAGATAAGTATAAACACAAAAGTAATTGTGTTAAAATCAAAATTTAAACACATTCAATTTTTTAAGTTGGAAATTCTGCAAATTTTTTTATATAATTGTACAAACCTAAAAAATTGGGTAGGTTCAAATATTGTGTTTTTATCTTCAATATGTTGCCGTGTTTTGCTATTTTATTTAATTATATTTCATCAAAGTAAAACATAAAGAGTCAATGCAAAGAGGAATGAAGAACATTTTTGCACAAGGGAAACAGCACCGAGACATTTGAAAATAAAGCATAAAAGTTTAATAATGTTCACATCAAACTACGTGATCTTAGAAGGTCAAAGAATGAGATAAAAACTGTCTAAATTTTCTTTCTCTGAAATCTTTTTCAGCTATGTTTAAACGGACAGTAAGTTTTTGATAGGACAGGGCTATATTTATGTCAAGAAATAGCTTTTAATTATTTACTTGACATTTTCTATAGATCAGTATCAGTATACTTCAGACGTTTAGAGTGTTTATAGATTTCTGCTGAGCAGAACCGTTCTCCGTAACATTTTAAATTAAGCACCCTGCAGCAGTTATTTCACTATTGGACGAATTGACATTGCAGGTGTTCTTATTCTCTATGTTCATAGATACGTCCAGAGCTTCCTACGACTTTCAAGGTATCTGGCCTGCTGTTGATCATTAGTTTCACAAGTGCTTATCACCAAGATGAAACTGTTGTCTTCCTTTGCTACGCTGTTTTTAGTTGGAATATTACTTGAAGCAGAGGGACACCCTGCTGCTGATCGTAGAGTTCAGGAGAATAGCAATGAACAAAGTTTAGATAGTAAAGTTGTTACAAATAATGTTTTACCCGATAATGAAGAAGAAAACAATGGTGGAGAAGAGGAGAGTGGCTCAGGGGAAGAAGAAGCCTCAAAAAGAGATACTGTAAAACCAAAAGAGGAAAAAGCAAGCGACGAGGAATCAAACGATGACTCAGAAGAAAAAAGCGAAGAAAATAAGGGGGAAGAGGATGTCCGTAAAAGAAGAAGCGAAAAAGAAACGGATGCTTCGGAAGACACAGGTTCAAACAAGGATAATTCAAGTGATACCGAAAAAGAAGCTGTAGAGGACGAAAATAAAACTGATGATACGAAACAAGGAGATAGCAAGTCTACTATTTCTGCAGTTAGTGACAAAGGGAAAGAAACGAAAGAAAACGATAAATCAGGATCAAGTGACAATTCGAACAACAGAGCGTGGATAGAAACAGGCCACCATGCCGATGTTGTTTCCCATGTACACCCTCATGAACCCGCTGTTCACGTACATCCTCATCCGCATGTAGTTAATGTGCATCACCGTCCTGCAGTTGTTCATGTTCGTCCTCATCATACAGTCCACGTGCACCGTCACGAACATGCTCACCATGTAAATGGTCACCATGGTCACGGAGGATATGGTGGTCATGGCTACGGTTACGGAGCTGTTGGTTATCCAGTAAATTACGGTGTCGGATACCCTTATGGAAGTTATCCAAGAGTTCCAGTTTACCCTGCTGTACATGTACCATACGGAGGAGCAGTTGATCGCTGTGGTTGTTACGGACCTCATCTTAGAAAGAGGGATGCAGCAGATCCTAACACCAACTGTATTACGAGAGCTGACACTACTAGTGGCGATACCAGTAGGAATAATAATAATAATGGTAATAACAATAACAATAATAATAATAATAAAGGAAATAGTATTGGGGGTGATAATAAGGGTAATGTTAATGGCCAAAATGGTAAAGAAAATTGTGGTTATGATGGAATCGGTACTGTCACACCTATTGCCATTGACGCCTGCCCTTCATGTAACTGTGGTTGCTTGACCAGTGAAAACAGGCCGCAGGTTGTTAAGATTGATTATGAATGCCCAGAAGGACATAGACGCGATGGATGTGGAGCAGGTTATGTTGGTTATGGTGGCTATGGTGGTTATGGTGGTTACGGAGGGTATGGTGGATATGGTGGGTATGGTGGACATGGCGTCCATACTGGAGCATATGCTGGTGGTGACTGGTTTGGGGGGGTAGATCACGGTGTTGGTGTCGCTCACGGTCACGGCCACGGGCATGGAGTGGTTGTAGATCCTGTTCATGTGGTTCATCATGCACCGCATCACGAGGTTCACCATGCTCATATACTTGATCACGACATCCATCATGTACCAATTCATGAAACCCATCACCTTCATGGACATGTAAGTCACGAAATTGGTGGATACGGAGGGCATAATGTTGGTTATGGTGGACATGGTGGACATGGTGGTTACGGTGGCTATGGTGGTTACGGTGGTTATGGTGGCCATGGTGGATATGGTGGTTATGGTGGGTACGGTGGATATGGAGGATGTGGAGGCTGTGGTGGATGTGGTTGCTATGGATCAGTGGGTCCTTTACAGGGATATGGTGTTATCCATTAAATATAAACCAATGAGATTTTTGTAGCTCCAATTATTACCTTAAGCAGAGCAATAATGGACAGTCCCTAGTGTATTTCATACATCAACCATTAATGAAATTTCCTGACACACTTGTAACAAAACTTAATTGGTTTATGGGCGCTTTCGAACTTTTCTCAATAGAAAAATGTGAAATACGCAAATGCTCATAAGTTTCTAATTTTGATCTATTTTAAGATTAATAATGATATTGTTTCAGGTCTTACAGACTCAATAGAATTTTTAATATGACCCAGCAAACTAAAAAGGAAGGATTAGCAGAATCGTGGGGTTTGAAAATAATGTTTATATTTAGACAGAACATTTCGTTTTGTTAGTTAATTCGTGATTTTAAAAGTAAAATCTGTATTGACAGGAAGGTAAACTATTTGATTAATTCATATTTATGTTCCTGTATGTTTAAAGAAAGAATAACTTTCCTTATTTGCTGTTTCTTTAATTGTGTGTTAAATCAAGAAATAATTTGAAAAAAATTACAGTACCTAAATATTAATAAAATTAGCAAGCATGAAACTTAGATTCTGAATTATTATAATGCAGTTGAATTCAATCATCATTTTGCGTTTTTAAGGAGTTGTCCACCTCAATGTCTTTTTATTGCCTCATTGATCCCTATTCTCTTTTGTAATGCCTGCATTGAGAGTGCTCGTCTAAAATAATTGATGATCATAAATTATTTTTTATGTGTGGAAAGTAGAAGGAATTGCACATCAACGGCTTTTAAGGCTTTAAAATGTAAGATAAATATTTGGCTCTTCTGATACTTCTAAATTGTATAACCTTGATGCTTTACCACATTTTAGTGTGATATTAGATGTTTTGTCAAGGGCAGATTTCGTTTATTTGTTGAGGAGTGATAGTGAAATTCTGCACGGAACGCAGTGAGTTGGGGGGTCGTGGAGTGTAGAGCCAGATATTTTGGACCACTCCTTACAATATGTTTGAACCCCCTTTATAATTCGGCATGTTCGGAGACGCCCTTCCCTTTTGCAAAATCCAATAAGACAATAAAAGTACGAATTACGGGATGACAATTACAGAAGTAATTGTTGTTTTTTCATAATGTCTCTAATTTGTTTTTCTTAACACCGGTGATGATCCAGAAAAGGCCTAATATTAAATATGGTTGAACACGATTAAGTTGAACATTCGTTATAGTCGAAAAAAGTCACAAGATCAGACCCCTACTGTCGATCCTTATGTTTTATAAGCAATATGCTTGCTCCTCCTGGCTGGTCTAGCTAAAAATGTTGTGACAATTATAAATATTGATTTCCACTAACCATGAACCAAAAATAGAAATAATGGTCCAACGCAACTATTTTCGGAAGATGAACAGAAGATGCAAAGTTATGTTGAATCCACATTCATTGTTTTAAAAATGTACATGAAAGGCCAAATTTTTGTAACTGTTCTTGCCTTTCGCTAGCACTGAGGAAATTTGCTTTCTAAATCTTTTTATATTTAATTTTTAATTGTGTTCCTTGCAATTAAATTTCTTATAAGTCTATTATATTCCACTGACTGTTGCATAGCTAACAATCCAATTTCCATTAAATTCAAGTCGACAGAAATCAAGTAATCTGTGGCTTGTTATAACCTTATCAAACTATTTCTTGTTGGCGAGATACTAGATAAAAAGTTAATTCTAAAAAGTTATTCCTATTACCTATTTAATAGAAACTTAATTTGAATGGATTCTTTGATCTTTTGCCCTCGATTTTTCTGATCCTTACTCCTCCAGTCAGTATATATTACTTGTGGCCAAAATAAATGGATAGGTATACAATTCAGAAAGATTGAAAATATATAAAATATGAATTCTTTTTTTCATTGATTGCATTGCTGGAATATAAAAATGGCTAGATAATTTATTCAGTACAAAGTACCAGGGTATTTTAAAAAATGTTTTGCATGAAAAAGAGTTTTAGAAGAAATCTAGTTTCAGAGCCCCTCAAAATTTGTAAAACTCGTACATCTAAAACAGGGGTGGGCAACCTTTCTAGAGAGTGTGCCAAGTCCTTCAAAAATTTTCTTTACGCGGGCCAAAGGTAAATAAGAAAAGCGAGAGTAATAATGATAAATAACAACGATAAATTTGGAGCAATTAGAATGCATCTTCTAGCTTTGGTTAAACGTAACCAAACTATACTAAACTAAACATAACTCACAAATTAACGAAGAATAGTAATATTTACAATGCTAAAAGCTAGTTTTTTAGTTTTATGTCCCGGTATTTCTAGTGAGATATCTGGCATTATTTTCGTTGACTAGTTTGTTGATGTCAGGTCTGATGGAAGAGTACGAAATCCTTAATTGGGTTTTTTAAATAGGGCTGAGAGCTGAACCATGTGCTTTGTCATAACGTGCTTAATTTTGGAAAAAAAATTGTTCGCAGCGGTAAGTGCTCCCGACGTAGCTCACATCCTTTGTTGCCAATTCTTTTATGTTGGTCAAACCCTCTTTCTTTGCTACATACAGCTGATAAAAGCGGAGCAGGTTGACTTCTGAATGAGCATTTTTTTCGGTTCAAAATTGCTTTGTATGTCAAGAAGTTCAAGTTAAAAGTTACTTGAACTATCGTTTATTTTTACTCTGAATGGATCAGAAAATAATTGAATTGGTTTTCGTTCATCCTAGAATCCTGAGATCGGGATTCGAATTCTGTTGATAACACCTTTATGCAGTGTGCGTATTTTTCAAATTTCACTTGGGCAAGATTCACTCTCGATGTTAAAAGCTCAAAATGAGATGTGTCCTTTGTACTAAGCTGTTCCAAATATAACTTCAGTTTTCTTTCAAAGGTCAAAACATGCTGAAATATTTTGTTACATAGCCGATCTTTGCCTTGAAGCTTGATATTAAAGTCAGATAGATGGCATGTCAAATCTATTAAAAATGCAAGGTCATTGAGCCAGTTATCATTGCTGAAAAACGAAATGCCCTGCTCTTTTCCATCCATAAATTCACAAATTTGTTCTCTTAAAAGCCAGAATCGCTTCAACGTTGCTGATCGACGTAACCAACGAACATTAAAAAAGAAAGCATTGGGTTGAGAGCATGAGATCGAATGAAATTTATAGCTCTAATAACAGGTTTCATAACATCTTCAAGACCAAGAACTTTACAGCACAAATTTTCTTTATGAATGATACAGTGGTTTACTAGCACATTGCATGCATCTAGAGTTATTTCTGCTTAAAAGATTTTTATGAAACATTTATGCTTACCAACCATCGAAGGTGCCCCATCAGTGGTTATTCCACATAGTTTCGTCCTGTCGAGTTTGTATTTATCAAGGAGAGTTATCACCTTATCTGCAACATCTCTTCCAGTTGTTATCGCTTTCAAATGACACACATCGAGGAGTCCCTCTGTCACCTCGAATTCGTTTGTAACAACTCGAACAAATACATGGAGTTGTGCTGTGTCTGTAATATCTAAGCTTTCATCCAGTGCAATACTAACAGCAGCGCACTGTCCGACCAGCTCTTCCAGTTGGTTTTAAATATTCTCGTTCATTTCTTCTATTCTTCTTGTGACAGTGCATCGAGAACTGAAGCTTTTGATATCCTTTTTCTTTTCTGGGCAAACTCCATCGACAAAAATTGTCAAGCAATCCTTTACGAACCCTCCGGCACTGAATGACTTTCCTTTTGATGCAATCAGTTCTCCAATCTTAAAACTAACTTTAATTGATGCCTCTGTATCTTTTTGGCCTCAGCAAAAAAGCTTTGCTGGGTTTCGATGGACCTTTTGAGGCTTATATACTTCTCCTTTCTTATCTGGTCTTTATACTTGTCAAACTGTGTAGCATGTTTCGTCTGATAATGTCTCTTTACTTTGTACTCTTTTATAACGGCTACGGTTTCGCTGCATATCAAACATTCTTGTTTCTTCCTTCTGCAAAATAATCTGTCCCCCAGCTTTCCTTGAACACGCGACACTCAGTGTCAATTTTACGTGTTTTGGCATTCTTTCCTCATATCATCTTTCAAACAACGCTTAAATAAAAAAAGAACTCCCGAAGAAAATAGTGAAACCACACCGTTGTGCCCATTCACACGCAGTCAAAACTACATCGGTGAAAAATCACACCGGTGTGCCTACCGAAGTGTGGCTCGCAATTAACCAAGTGAAAAAGTTTTTCCTAAATCTCAGGTTTAACAAAGTTATATGTTTCATTCAATGCATTCAATATCTGCAACCGCTAGATTGTTATATTTGCTAACAAAAAATTATATCATTTTATGGCCTCGCGGGCCTTGAACATATCTCTCGTTGGCCGGATTCACGCCCGTGGGCCGTATGTTTCCCACCTCTGATCTAAAGGATAATATTCAAGAAATGGGGCAAAAATAGGGTACAAATAAGACTTTAAGGTCTAGGCCTAAAGCCTGGTCTCTTTTTAACAAATGCGTCGAAAATTTGTGAAAGACAAAATAATTGAATTTGATTTCCATGACATAATGAGTATTTTGAATATATTTCAATGTATTAACATCATCATCAGCAAAATATTTTTAATAATATTATTTATTCCTACGAATAAAAAGAAAACAATCATGTATAAGCAATATCAATTCAGAAAATACAGTTTATAGATTGCGACCAATAAAATTGATTACAACATTATTGTAAGCTTTCGGCTTTTGAACTCTTCCTTAACGTTGATCTTAGGACGTATGAGTTCTTGCCAATTAGCTTCCAAAGTTAAACCATATTGTTCGCTCCTGGTGGTTGCAGCCAAAATTTCCATATCTTTCACCGTAAACTCTTTCAACGCTCCACA
>RDPX01000063.1:2588350-2617842 GCA_003991215.1 Morbakka virulenta | reverse complement strand
AATGAATTTGATTTCCATGACATAATGAGTATTTTGAATATATTTCAATGTATTAACATCATCATCAGCAAAATATTTTTAATAATATTATTTATTCCTACGAATAAAAAGAAAACAATCATGTATAAGCAATATCAATTCAGAAAATACAGTTTATAGATTGCGACCAATAAAATTGATTACAACATTATTGTAAGCTTTCGGCTTTTGAACTCTTCCTTAACGTTGATCTTAGGACGTATGAGTTCTTGCCAAATAGCTTCCAAAGTTAAACCATATTGCTAATATGGTTTAACTTTGGAAGCTTACAATAATGTTGTAATCAATTTTATTGGTCGCAATCTATAAACTGTATTTTCTGAATTGATATTGCTTATACATGATTGTTTTCTTTTTATTCGTAGGAACAAAATAATTGTTCATTGAACATTTGAGGATTTTTAAGAGGCATTTGAATATTTTTACATTCTCTTTAATAATATTTTTACCTTGCTTCAGCCAATGTTCTTTTCGAGTTTATATTTTCTGGCCCCTACCTAATACTGATGCCCGGCTGTAGTGTTAACAACGTCCTTGACCAAACACCACCTCAGCAACCTTTTATAATACCAATAAGAGCTGAAGAAAATGTGCTATAAAATCTGTTGCTGCCTTTGTGCGCTGTGCAACGCTAGGATAATGTTCCATTTGGTCACAAAAAGAATGGGTCTGTTGGTCCAGATTTTTAAAAAATACAGGTTGGCAGTAGCCAGCCAGTTTTTGTCCTTGTTCAGGAGGTTGCTATCTGAAAATTTCGTAATAAGAATGAGGGGATTCCGACCTTTTGCATTTTTCACCTACTAAAAATGCTATCCAACACGTTTGTGACATTCATATTTGATAACATCCTGTTCTGCTTCTTCTCTGTACTAATTACAGCTGTTGTTCTCGAGAATTTAATTCTATTGTTCAGTTGACTAGGCACAGATATCGCTGAAACCAGTAAGCAGTGCATTACAATAAGGTAATCATAATACAATGTGAGTGCTCAAACATGGCGGAAAATCAAAATTTTGGGTTGTGGAACAACAAGAACCTGGATGCTTAGTGACTGGGGAGAGTTTGACGCCAATAACAAAGCAGTCTGAGGCATGCAAAAGTGTCCTGTCCGCAAATTATACAAAAGTTCTTTTCTTGAAGAAAAAGAGCATTGTTGCTTTATTCTTTTTTAGGTAGAGATTGTACACCAAGCACATCGACGTATAAAATGCACAGGCCAGTGAAGAAATAGCTCTGTCAACTAAAGATTCAAATCCTATGTTTTGTTTTGTTTTTAATGTTGAGAGAAAATTGCATTGAGGGTTAGCCAAGTCAGACAAATTTACTGGCATTTTTCAAATCTTTCGAGAATAGTTTTCTTTTCAAATGGAGCAGTTTGGTAGAAAATTAAATTTTTAAATCACAATTAAAATATATCATCATCACTTTAGTTTCTCGTTCCCTTGTTCCCATTTTAGGGGCTGAACGTACAATTTAAATACTTATGTATACTAAAACAAAAACGCATCTTTATTTTAAAACGTTTCGGGTCATTTTAAGCCTTCCTCATTACAATTTGCCCAGGTATAAATGGTTTAATGGGAACAAAGTATAGGTCTAAAATAAGCAAAGCGTAACATAATACAAGGATGTTGATATGATGATTAATATTTTAAAAGGTGATAATATAATTGGCTACAAACGAAACAAGTTAAGTCACGAAAATATGTCATAAAATAAGGAGCCGAAATCATATAATTCAGTGTTCATTCCATAAAGGTATTTGGAATCTGTGAGAAAGGGGTGGTTTTCTTGACCCCTTTATATGTGCGCTGGTTCAAGCGAAGGTAACTACGAAAAACGACGACTCTTTTCGTTAGAGGACTGTATAAAACTTTACGATAACATTCGTATCAACAACAAATTACCATAACTATCAATATAAACAACTGTATCCTCAATAATGAATACATATAACAAACTCCAATAATCGTGTTCTGCAACACTAAGACAATCTCAACCTACAACGACAATCTTAAACTTCGACGACGACGATCTTATCACAACGAAGATCACTTAAACGACGATCTTAAAGTACAAAATCACAAGTATATATAAGAAATGTCTAAATACATGAATCAGATGTAAAATATGATCGGCTTCATTGATTTCTAAAGTTCACACGCCTATATGCAAATTACTGATGTCACACATGCAATACTGCCCGTGACATCGAACCTAGCCCAAGTGACTCACTTAGTTCTTACCGAGAACAATCGTCTACTTGCGTCAATACCACAGAGAAATTATCGGTAATCACGAATCATAGATACAACATTTACAAACCAAAACAAAACAAAACAACTAGTAACAGGGGCAGTTTCCTGACAGAATCCAAATGAGCAATACACTTGCCTTCATTAAAAAGGGATTCTGTCTGTGCAAGTGGCACATTGTCTTGTGAAAATAAAAATATTCAAAACCCTCTTAAAATCACATGTGTTCTCAACAAAATAGCAAACCAACTCATACGTCCCAACTCCTCATCAAATTTCTGTTCTATGATCATGCACTGGCCTGCGTTTAAAAACCTTTTTACAAAGGTCGAACGTTTTTCAACTGATTTATTTATTTATTTTTGATGCACTGAATAAAAAAGCAACATCCATTTTCTTTGGTCAGGTCAAGTTTTGGAGATATAATTAGTGCACCTTTTGAGCCTTAAATAGTACACAGTTCAAGAAAAACAGAGTTGTAGCTGACCCAATCTTTGTTTTTAAATAGAGAACGCAACTGGAGCAGCCTCAATCTGAAGCCGAAACTGCATCGGTCCCTAACTTTGGAAAGCAGAAATTGAAACTTTTTCCATTTTATACCTGAACCGTCATTTATTGTTTAGCATAGCTTTACTCCAGTCAATGTGACTTAAAATCGCAAGGAACAGATGCAGTGTCTATTTTGTATTTTAGATCAAGTGTCATGAGTCCAGATAATATAGCAGTGTCTTGAGACAGTATACAATCAAACAACTTTATTTAATGGCCAAGCAATCGCAAGCTAGTTTCAAGCCCAGCTGAATTAAACTATATTTGAGCTCGTATATATACTTCTACAACTCCAAAATTAGCATTAATCGCTACATAAATTATAATGAATAATAAGAAGGGCCAGGTTAGTTTGATAAGAACCGAACGATACAAATTAATACAGTGGTACACGAGGAATCTACGTGAGTAGGCCTTCCTATGCTGGGAAAATCCTGCACCTCTTACTTCTTACCTCTTGCCTCTTACGCAAACACGAGTGAATGACCACTGCAATCCCCTCTTTGACTTCTCCGTGATCATGACGTCAGGACTGCTGGTTTCGTCCAGGGTCTGGGTCAGAATTCTGAACTTGCGTATTCTTTTCACATTGTGTGCTTGCATTAAAGTTCCTTTCTGCTGATATAGTATGATATCTAGCTGCGTTTTGGGTTTGGAGATAGTTTCTTCGGAAATTTGCAGGCTTACAGTACAAGTAACAGGTTCCTCGTGATCTTCGGTTTCCCTGATTTTGTGCATTCATAGCTGCTTGCTTATTCTGAGCTGCTAAGTTCTGGACAGCAGATGTCAGAATCTGGATAGCCTTCCAGATTTCCTCATTGCTTCTAATTCGTTCTCACCTCTTAAGGGACCATTATGGAAATAAGGTCAGTTTGACCTTTTAATGTTATCCCTGCCACTTCAATTAGGGGTGATCTGTCATTATTTTTATTTTAACTCAAATTGTAATATTTTTATGCAACATTCTTTTTAGTATTAATTTATACAAAAGTTTGTAAATTAACTTTAAATTGTAATTTATTGACTTTCTAGGCCTTTCTTTTTTTATTATTATTATTTTTTTTTAAACATTTGTAAACATTTTTCATTTTATGTTTGTGGCAAATAAAAACTTACTTACTTACTTTCTTCATTAAATTTCTGCATTGTCCGCATGACGTTATCTGATATTTCATTTACTTGAGCTTTTTTCCCAATGGTCTTCGTTCAGCAGCTGTTATGGCGTCTTTGAAAAACTGAAGGTATTTCTCCTAGACCGTTACCTTAATCTTTGTTTGCAAACCTTTGTTGAAGTGTTCGCATGTAATGCAATCACGTCGTGCCATGTTGTCCAGGTCGTCGTGCCCCTTCACCACCAATTTGTCTATGCGCTCTGCGAAATCTACCACTGATTCCCTGGCCCCTTGGCAAATTTCTTGTAATTTTTGTCTTCGAAAGAATTTCTTTTCATTGGTGTTGAGCAGTTTGTCTAAAGCTTCTTTTAATTTCCCAATATCCTCTCTCGTGTCAAAGATAATCCTCAAAAACCTTCTGGCTGCTCGACCACGCAGATACGCCGGTAGCATTTCTACTTGATGTCAATCCGTCCAGCCATAGCTCTTCCTGCAATGTTCTACCTTGTTAACAATTCCGAGATATCTTCACTTTCTCTTCCAGAGAACGGTGTGATGTCTTTGATAGTTCTTTTAGGTCTTTCTCCATGAACCTGTATTTGAACTTCATCGTCGTTCTATACTGCTTCTGCTTCGTTGGCTTGATAAGCATTTTACACGGTCCGTTGAAGTGTTGCTTTCAAATAATTATCCCACCTCTGTCACCAAAAGGTTTTCACGAACCCAGATAGTATAGCAATGTCATGAGACAGCATACAATCAAACAACTTTATTTAATGGACAAGCAATCGCAAGGTAGTTTCAAGCTCAACTGAATTTAATTACATTTGAGCTCGTATGTATACTTCTACAACTCTAAAATCAGAAATCCCGCATCTCTTCCTAGTAAACACGAGGGAATGACGTCTGACGTAAACGAACGTAATAAAATATTTCACTACACAAATATCATTGAAAATACAATTTGAAGAAAGAGAATAAATGGGCTGGAGAGAAGTATACCGTGACACAAGTGATAATAGGTCATTCATGTACAAATTATCCTGACAGGTTCTGTTATATTTTGGGTAATGCGATTCGTCCTGGTCGCCTTGCAAAAATAACTGATTTTGTGAAGAAGGCATATTATGCTTAGTTTAGAGTTAAGGTTGGAGACCCGAACAAGTCATTTGCACCCCATGTCAGCTGCAAAACCTGTGTTGAGAACTTGCATGATTGGAGAAATAACAAAAGGAAAAGTATGCCAATTGCTGTTCCTGTGGTGTGGAGAGAGGGTGAAGTTTATGTGATCGACTGCTATTTTTGCATGACTAATCTTCAAGGAATCAATCGCAAGAACAGACATTGTGTTCAGTATCTTAATGTTCCGTCTGCTATAAGACCAGTCCCTCATGAGCCAGACCTACCTGTTTCTGAGTCAGTTGTTCCAATGGAATCTACCTCTGAATCGGAATCTGATAACACATATGACAGAACAGAGGGTGAAGAATTTATGTCAGAGGAGAATGACCGGCTAGTGTCTCTAACACAATCAGATCTCAATGACCTGACCCGAAACCTAAGCCTCTTAAAGGAATCGGCACAGCGACTGGGATCTCGTCTTCGTGAGAACAATTTTCTGGCACCTGGAGCAACACTCTGCTGGTATCGAGAGCATAAAAAAGAATTTTGACAATTCCTCAAAATTCAGAGAGACTCGTCATTGGTTTACTGCAACAACATTGCTGATTTCATGAAATCAATGAGGATGAAATATGTTGCTACGGAATAGAGACTCCTCATGGATTCGTCCAGCAGAAGTCTCAAGGCAGTTCTCCTTCATAATGAAAATAAATATTCTTCGATTTCAATTGGCCACTCCTTACAAATGAAAGAAACCTACGGCGACATGAATTCCCATGACCATGGCTTGTTGACCTGTGGAGATCTTAAGGTTATTGGATTGGTTTTAGGACTACAGCGTGGGTACACAAAGCCCTCCTGCTTTCTTTGTTTGTGGGACAGTCGGGCTGATTATCAACATTATATCAGACGAGAATAGCCGCAAAGACAAGGGTTGGAACCTGGTTCCCACAATGTTCAGTCTCGCCTTCTTGATGATCCAAACAAGACATTACTTCCACCCTTACATATCAAACTGGAACATGTGAAGACCTATGCAAAGCCAATGGGCAGGGAAGGCAAAAGAGGTTTAATTTCCTTCAGCAGAAGTTTCCTCGGACAAGCTTTGAAAAGCTTAAGGCTGGCATTTTTGATGGGCCTCAGGTACGGGAACTCATGAAGGAGTAGATGTTAAATGATGTACTGAACTTTCTGCTTGGCTGTTGTCTAAGTCAACAATTACAATCTGGAGTGCAGAAAACGAGAACTTTCAAAAATCAGGGTCTCGTATGTCAGTCAAAATGTACTTTCAACGGTACCACCTAGACTATTTCCGTCAGAACTGTGAAGACTTAACCGAAAAGCAGGGAGAGCGTTTTCACTTGGACATTCATGTCATTGAAGAACGCTACCAAGGCCGGTGCGATATGAGCTTTCTTCCGGACTGCTCTTTGAAACGAAAGGTGTTGGCTACCAGGCACAGGGGAAAGTTACTAAAAAGACCCTTCATCCATGATTAGCTTTTGTGAAAAGGATAGCCTTTAGTTTCTGACGTTTGTTGGATAAAATGCATACTTTGTGTGGAGCACTAAATCCAAAACTAAAGGTAATAAATGGCACGAAAGGTCATTGATAACAATTCTTCTACAGCCCCGTGTCTCAGAAACGTTACCTCATTGGATAAAATGAGCATGATTTTTGGATTGTGCATAGCAATCTACCATAGAATCAGATATTGACCTTTAAAGCTTCGCTGGACTCTTCACATTACATTTAATAATTATTAAATGTAATGTGGAGGAAAGAGGTGTTTAGCCTACAAACAAACTACGATGTTGACGGCATTCAGCAGCATAAAAGACACTAGACGAATTACAGTTACCACTAGAGATATGGGATGACGTCTGTAAAATTGGGTTGATAATTTTGCTAGTGTAGTTGATAAAATGACAAATGGCGCAATTGTGGTTGTGTCATTGACGAATCCTGGAGTCTTGTTCCTTCTTAAGGACAAAAAAGGAGGTTCGAGATAAGCATCCTTTAAATTAGGGTGCTCCGATATCATTTTGTTATAATTTGATAAAATTATACAGTTGATGCCGACGAATTTTCTGTGCTACTCTAATACAAACATTGTACAATTTTGAGCAATATTTGTGTCACTTTTAGGCCGTAAAAATGTGGATCGTTTCATTAATTAAATATGTTTGGTAGTTTTAAGTAGTTTTTGTAGTGTACCCACGTTGTTTGAAATGGTTAAAACAAAACTTAGCATGTCGCCAATAGTCTGACAAATGGGTAAAAATACTCTGATACGAAAAACGATAATTTTGAGAGCTATTGCAAGAGGAATGGGCAGGATCAGAAGAGCGACGAAGAAATTGTTGGGTATTAGTAGGCTTACAACATAAGTCTGTTACTAGAGCAGAATTCTGTTTAACTGTGGTGTCTAGGAACGTAACATGGCAGTTGGAATAACTGGATGTTGTGGAAGTTTAATGTCATTTTCCGCCAGTACGTGGGGCTCAAAGCACGCCCTTTAGAGGAACTTTGTTTTGGGAATGAGGAATTTGTTAAAAATAAGTTGGCAAAACTGACTGCTTCTAGAGAAGATTGATCTTTCAGCGAGCAGATATTTATCTTACAAAACGTGGTAGAGCAAAGACGATACCTTCAGTAGCAATTAGTTATTAATTTTGTCGATTTTCGAAAAGCCTTCGACACCGTTCACAGGGAGACCATTTGGAAAAAATTGTAATTGTAAGGCATGCCAGATAAATTCATCAACATAATCAAAACAATGTTCAACACTCTCACATATAGGGTCAAGACAGCATGCGGCACCACTAAAAAGGCCAGTGACAAGGTGACAAAAAAAATTTAAACAAGATCTGAAAGCACGAAGTCTGCAATACAGGAACCTGGGTGCGCCAGCTGCTGACTGAACATGTTGGCATCTACCTGCTGCCCGATACCCAGCACTAGACCGGAGGAACTAAAGTCTAAGGTACGAATATTCTTTATTTTAACGTCTGCACATAAACAATACAAAGACAAAAAGAGACATCTTTTCAACTGGATACACAAATGTAAGATTTACGTGTATTTCTTGACTTTACAACTGTTTTACATCCCTTTTTTTTCAGATATACATACAAATCAGCCCCTATTTACAATAGATCACATTAATGCTCTTGTCATGTATGTTTACAACTGCTCATAGTGACAGACTATCCGGGTAAGGGTAACCTGGTACTTAGCTACTCAAAGATAAGTGTTGTAGGAGATGATTTCCTATACAGTATCATTCCACCACTGAGTCTGTCTATCATGCTTCTGTTCACCTTTGGTCACTCCAAGGACTGTTGTGGCTGTTTCTCGTATATTCTCTGTAACGTGTAATTAGTGTTCGAGTAAATATATTTTTGAGCACTTCTAGAAGCTCGCAATTGAAGTCCCTCCTACACTCAGAATCCCTCAGCCTTCACCACTTCACTGTTGGTTCTACTCCTCTCTTTTTTCCTTTCTTGGTTAAGCTTGCATACTACTACTTTGTACTGAGCAGCTATGCACTCGCCTACCAGGACTTTGCGGTCCCTAACCTCTTTCAAATATCTTCTTCTACAGACTAAGTAGTCAACTTGCGTACTTCTTCCCCCACTTTTATAGATCACTCTCTGGTCTTCTTGCTTCTTGAAATAAGCACTGCCATCTTTCCTCTTTTTCCAAAATCGACTATCTCCTGTTCTTCTTTATTTCTTGTGCCATAATCCCTATTTTACCATCACACCCTTGTTTCCTCCGTTCCCTTCTCCAACATGTCCATTGAAGTCTGCTCCAATTACGCGTCTCTCTCCTCTTAGAATCCTTATGAGAGTGACATAAATATCGCTTCAAAACTTTTCTTTCTCTTCCTGTGGACACCCACCTTGTAGCGCGTATGGACTGATTACATTTATCAGTGTGCCCTCCATACTCAATTTTAGACTGATAACTCTGTCAGAAACTATTTTTCCTTCCAAGGCACTCTGTGCATAGATTTCCTTCACGACTACGTTCACACCATTTCGTCTGTTATCATCTCCTTGGTAGAACAACTTGTATCTGTTTCCAAGAGGTCTTGCCTTGTTCCCTTTTCATCTAGTTTCCTGGGCACACTAGTTGTCAATGTCTTTTCTTTTGATCAAATCTGCAATCTCTCTTCCCTTTCCATTTATTGTCCTTACCTTTAACTTGCCGACTCTCAATGTCATCTGTCTTCATTTCTTTTTCTAGCATCTTTTTCTCCTTTTGCTTCCTCCTCTTCTCCTCCTTTGTTGTTGTCTACTAGTAGCATAGTTTCCAGCATCATGCCGCCGGTTAGTGGTGTTAGCGGTCATTGATAACCTGGGTCTCGACCGATCCGACATGGTTTGAAGTTTAGCTGTCGGCATAGTTATCTATTTGGCTGGTTTTCTACGGCCGAGTACCCTTGCTGACGCCAACAACAGTTAGCAGCGGTGTGCCTGACCTTTGGTCTAAGGACCTGCTCACAAGGAATTGAGTATAGGCAACAGTGGTCTATGACCTCATGGAGGTTCCTATGCCCACCGATGCACTCTCCCCTCACAAGCAGGACGTGCTAACTGGATGAAGGCCCCCTGACCCTGGGAGGGGTGGCTAAATCGGGTGCTACGTCTTGCCAAAGGACGAGCCGTGTACTGTGCAGGAAATGGCTGTCCAGTACCTGAAGTTCTTTGGAACTCGCAAACCCGCATATTACGCCAACCTGTACTTATGGAGTCTTTTATACCCCTTGAATGAAAACACTATATATATATGGAGTTTAAAGCAAACAAATAGATTTATTCCTATCCATTTTGTTGCATAACTTAGTTGGTAGCCATCTCGAAAATAAAAGTTTTAAAACATATTCTTTTGTTTTGATTTTAAGTCTATCTTTACAGTGGCATTCGCGAAGGGACTAGACATTGTTTCATGTCTAGTCAGCCCTGCACATGAAATATTTTATCTGATATTGTAACAGAAAAGAATGAAAGTTACTTTTTTATTAAATGAACTTTACAACTGTTATGAATTCAAAATGACCTCGTACATCACAGTCAATCAAATATGAGGTTAACCTTCCATTACAATTTATTACTATACTGAACCTTGTCGCTTGTGGGAATAGTATCTAAGCTACTATAACATAAACATGGTTCCATCACAGCATCCTTACTTTTATCATTGCGTTAGGCCTTGTTACTAATTCTGAGTGCAACTATTTTTCCTTGTAGTTCAAGAACATGCTTGGCACATGTAGAGCGTATCTCTAGTGGGTACATGCATGAACAAAATTTGAGATCAGTTTTACGTTTCTGTAATTTCACATGAATAATGTCTGATTTTTAGGTATTTATTGCTCATATTTCGGGCATTGAACTATTGGTATCTCCTAAGTCTTAGAAATACTACATTTTATAAATACTCTGGAGAAATATTTCTTGTTGACTGTGGTTACGAGAAAGGAGCTACGTAGAAAAGGATGGTCATAAAAGACAGATTATGCGAAGGTTGAAGGTGTTCTGAGTCAATCAAACTCTTTGAGTATCTAAAAGAATCCGTGATTTCTGCAGAATCCTTGACAGATTCATGTCAGGGAGAATGTAAGAAAAAATTTTTAGGAAGTGCATATGTTTCCTGGTTGATGCGCATCTTCGGTACAAATCATTTAGAATTCTTCAAAAAAACAACTAAGACTGTGAAAATGATAGTAAAATTTTTAGAAATCACCCATTATCAATTGTTTTTAACTTAATTGCTCAAAATAAGGCTTCAAGGCCAATCGAAATTAAAAGCTGCAGAAGGAAAAGCACAGATAAGACAGGTAAGTGTAATGTAAAGTTGCTTTGATGTGTGGCTTTAGTCTGCAGGTAAGCAGCTGATGTCTAGGATTGCACTCTTTTTGAAAAAATCAATACTAGGTGGAGAACGAAAACAACCATTTTGTAACTAGTATGGATAATTCGTGACAAAGTTTGTGGTAGGAGGTGCACATGAATAGTGAATTCGTTGTTTGAGAAGTGGACTAGACCTTAGGTAACAAACCTTTGGCATCTTTTTTGTTGTTTGTAGACTCTAGCCACACACTACAGTATGTTAAGTAGAAAAAAAAGCTACAAGATTCTGCGTTCCATGAACTTTATAATAATTAAACTCGAATACACCAGGCAAGCAAGAGAAAGAAAGATTGTTTCAGGAAAAACCCAATGCTATGAAAGAAACTGTTGGTATAAGTGGAAGTTTTGCACTTATCAACATCAGACAGAGAATAGATGAAGTTTTATTGAAGAAAGAGTAATGCAATGGACAGTCTAAAGATTAGCCACTAAGAGTAAATTCCAAAACTGAATTGGCAAGGTCAAAGGAAGTGATATCCAGAGAAAGAATATTATGTTAGCTCTTTTTCTGTTAGAGATGATCAAAAGGATGTATGTCAACCCACTCACTAAAGGCAATTTTTATTGCTTGAGTCCAAGTACAAACAGATGCAATTTACTTTTGTGGGATTTAAGACTTTCAGTTTGTTGGGTCACCCTTAGCAAATGTCTTATGCCCTTTTCTTCACAATTTCTTTTTTCTTGTTCTTTTTCCATCAAAGGATGCCTTGATCCAAATCTCTTCTTCATACTATTTGCCTTGCTTTGGCACTAATACTAGATGTTTTCTGAAATATATTATGAGACTGAAACCTTTACCATTTTCCTTGATTTGATTAATAATATTCCTTTCTTTTAATATCCAAAATATGTTTCCCGACTACATCCTCTTGAAAGAGGTGAAAAAAGGAACCAGGTTGAATCCAGGTTGTTGCAGAAAGTGTTTTTATCACTACCTCAGGATAGTACAGAACAAAAAGGCAACTCATGTCGTTAGCATTTGTAGTTTCACTCTTGGCTCCAGCCGATTGGTACCTTGTCTCCACATCCTAAACTCACTTTTGCACACAAAAAATAGAGAAAGAGCTTACAAATGGCAACTGGCTGAGCCTTGAAACGAACTGCCTAAATGAAATTAAAAACTAAAACTATGGGCATAAATATACTTATTCCTAGTTTATGAGATGGATCATTGTAATATAAGGGTTGCCAAGATACGAGCTTACACCGTGTAGGTGTACGAGAAGGAAAAGGAAACATATTTTCTAGATCAGTTTATTTTACCAAAGATAATGGAAACAAGACTGGATACAAAACTTTGAACAGTAGATAATGTTATGGTTAATTAATACCATAAAAATAGGAGACTGTGTTCATTTTTAACTTTCAGGTTGTTTTGGCAATACGTCTCATTTTCTGAGAAGTTGGACGAAATTAATGTAACGTTTAAACGTTATATGATACGAGAATTGACTTTGAGGGTCCTAACTAACAAACACATTAGTTCCTCTGAGTACCAGAAGCACACATGTACTGTTCAAAGGTGCATTTCAACAGTAATAACACCCAAGGNAAATAGGAGACTGTGTTCATTTTTAACTTACAGGTTGTTTTGGCAATACGTCTCATTTTCTGAGAAGTTGGACGAAATTAATGTAACGTTTAAACGTTATATGATACGAGAATTGACTTTGAGGGTCCTAACTAACAAACACATTAGTTCCTCTGAGTACCAGAAGCACAAATGTACTGTTCAAAGGTGCATTTCAACAGTAATAACACCCAAGGAAATACTAAAGGTATCAAGGAATCAATATTTAGGATGCATCACATCACACTCACTGAAAAGAAGAAAAAAAAGCGACGACCTCTTGGGAAGACTTTGGTAACGCTTTGTATTATCGTAAAAATATATGTGTAAGCTGCCCTTGTACATACGCTACACACCTAATCCTAAACTACCAGAGATAGAAAAGTAGGCTATGGAACTTGATTTGGTACTCATTTTAGAAATATCTGGCTCTATTTTTCCCACATTTCTTCCTCTTACATCCTACAACCTTTACCAAGATTATGTTGAAAATGTGAAGCCAAAAATGTTTTAGATTATATTATCCCGGAGTAACGGTTACTGCACAGCATATTCTTTCTTATAAAAACCATACATCTGATATTTAAATACTGAAAAAACCTGAAGCAAGACAGAACAGTTGTTAATTTTTAACAAAAAAGGCCTCTTCCTCGACTTCGGGGTTAAATAAATACCTACTTTCTGGTTAAGGATAAAACAGATTTTCTGCTTATGTGATCTTCTATTACCCAACTGTATAAAAATTGTGGCTAGTAAGGAGCCGGCTAACTCATTATTATTGCCAGCAGGACAGAAAATAAAGCCAAGTAGAGGTCATAGGTGAGGTAGAAATAAGGTAATTCTGCTTTTAAGTACGATGGCCTTGACTGTTCTAGGCCTACCCCACCTTCACAGGGGGCAGATCTAGGGTTGGTGAGCTTCACTTAAGCCACTCTCAGATTTTTAAGTCATTCCGTAACATTTGAATATGCTTTTATTTCCAGCAAGAGGTTACAGCTGGAATATAAAGCTAAATTCGTTCTGCCCAATCAAATGTTCTCATTTGAGCCACCAATTATAAGACGTTATTTGAGCTTTTCATAAAATAGCGGAAGCCACAGAGGCCCATATTTTACTTAGGCTGGCAACAGTTAATGACCAACCACCTTCTGATTTTCCTCTACGTATATGCCGGTAGCCGCAGTGAGCCATTGAGAAAATTTTAAATCCCCCTTGTCAACCAATCACGAACATTCATTCAGCCACTAAGTTTTCGCTGGAGCCAAGATGAGCAATCAAAACCTTAAACAGGTTCTCACGCGTGTGAGTGTTGAAAAAGAGAAAAACAATTCGAGTCAATTTTACAAGTTTGTGCACCTCAGAAAAACAAACGTTATTATCAATCATAACTAAGTGCAAGTTGTTTACATCGGTTAATCATCATCATCATCAGCTGCCGTCCTCAGGTCAGAGGGTTGGCGATCCCTGTCACAGCTCGTACAGTTTTTCTCCAGTCAACTCGGTTCTGTGCCAGTCTACTGCATTTGTTTACATCTCTTCCAGTCCATTCCTTGATGTTATCACTCCACCTAGTTCTTTGTCTTCCTTGGCTTCTTTTCCCTTCTACTTTCCCTTGAAGAATAACTGTGCTTAGGTTCTTCTTCCTTGTTATGTGTCCGAAGTATCTTAGCTTGCTCTGTTTAATATTGGTTAGAAGGCTCAAATTAGTTCCGAGTTCCTCCAGTACAGACCGATTGGCTCTTCTTTGTCTCCAGCTGATTCTGAGTATTCTGCCGTAACCATACATTTCAAAAGCCTCAATCTTTCTGGCTTCTTTTCTTCGTATCGTCCAGGTCTCCGCTGCATACGTTGCTACTGGCCACACTAGTGTTTTCAACAGCCTAAGCTTTGAATTTAATGATATATTTCTACTTTTCCATATCTGAGAGTGATTTTCTATAATTTGTCTTCCTTGTCCTAATCTGGCATTTAACTCTGACACACAGTCTGCATTTTCTGTTATAATTGATACTAGGTACTTGAAATGCGGAACTTGCTGTATTTCCATCGCATAGTATGTTTAAGTTCTCATGAGCCTTACCGATCATCATTACTTTGGTCTTCTTGACGTTCATGAAAAGGCCATATTCTTTCAAAACTCTATTTACCAAGGAAAGTATTGATTGTAGTCCTTCTTCAGATCTAGCCATCAGGACAATGTCATCTGCATACCGGAGGTTGTTCACATTCTTTCCATTAATTTTTATTCCGTGCTGACTTGTGTCTACTGCTTCTCTCATAATGTACTCTGTGTAGAGGTTGAAACAAAGTGGTGACAGGAGACAACCCTGTCTCACTCCTTTCTCAACAGAGAAGCATTCAGTAAGTTCTTTTTCAACTCAGACACAGGCCTTCTGATCTCGGTACAAAGCTTTAATCACTGGTACAGTGGATATATCTGCGTTCACCTTTTGTAAGACATACCACATTTTTGAGTGATGGACGGAGTCGAACGCCTTACTGTAGTCTATGAATGCCAAATATAGTTTCACATTATTTCCCCTGGCCTTCTCAGTGATTACATGAAGATTGAAAATCTGGTCTCTAGTGCCGACTCCCGACCGTAAACCCATTTGGGTCTCACTTATTTCTGCTTCTGCTTGCGGCTTCATTCGTGATAGAAGAATGCGGAGTAGAATTTTGCTGCTGTGGTTTATTAAGGGTATCGTTCTGTGTTCATNACTTTTGCACACAAAAAATAGAGAAAGAGCTTACACAGGGCAACTGGATGAGCCTTGAAACGAACTGCCTAACTGAAATTAAAAACTAAAACTATGGGCATAAATATACTTATTCCTAGTTTATGAGATGGATCATTGTAATATAAGGGTTGCCAAGATACGAGCTTACACCGTGTAGGTGTACGAGAAGGAAAAGGAAACATATTTTCTAGATCAGTTTATTTTACCAAAGATAATGGAAACAAGACTGGATACAAAACTTTGAACAGTAGATAATGTTATGGTTAATTAATACCATAAAAATAGGAGACTGTGTTCATTTTTGGGTTTCAGGTTGTTTTGGCAATACTTCTCATTTTCTGAGAAGTTGGACGAATTTAATGTAATCTTTAAACGTTATATGATACGATAATTTACTTTGAGGGTCCTAACTAACAAACACATTAGTTCCTCTGAGTACCAGAAGAACAAATGTACTGTTCAAAGGTGCATTTCAACAGTAATAACACCCAAGGAAATACTAAAGGTATCAAGGAATCAACATTTAGGATGCATCACATCACACTCACTGAAAAGAAGAAAAAAAAGCGACGACCTCTTGGGAAGACTTTGGTAACGCTTTGTATTATCGTAAAAATATGTGTGTAAGCTGCCCTTGTACATATGCTACACACCTAATCCTAAACTACCAGAGATAGAAAAGTAGGCTATGGAACTTGATTTGGTACTCATTTTAGAAATATCTGGCTCTATTTCTCCCACATTTCTTCCTCTTACATGCTACAACCTTTACCAAAATTATGTTGAAAATGTGAAACCAAAAATGTTTTAGATTATATTATCCCGGAGTAAAGGTTACTGGACAGCATATTCATTCTTATAAAAACCATACACCTGATATTTAAATACTGAGAAAACCTGAAGCAAAACAGAACAGTTGTTAATTTTTAACAAGAAAGGCCTCTTCCTCGACCTCGGTGTTAAATAAATACCTACCTTCTGGTACAGGATAAAACAGATTTTCTGCTTGTGTGATCTTCTATTACCCAACTGTATAAAAAATTGTGTCTAGTAAGGAGCCGGCTAACTTACTATTATTGCCAGCAGGACAGAAAATAAAGCCAAGTAGAGGTCATAGGTGAGGTAGAAATAAGGTAATTCTGCTTTTAAGTACGATGGCCTTGAGTGTTCTAGGCCTACCCCACCTTCACAGGGGGCAGATCTAGGGGTGGTGAGCTTCACTTAAGCCACTCTTAGATTTTTAAATCATTCCGTAACATTTGAAAATGCTTTTATTTCCAGCAAGAGGTTACAGCTGGACTACAAAGCTAAATTCGTTCTACCCAATCAAATGTTCTCATCTGAGACACATACACCAATTATAAGACGTTATTTGAGCTTTTCATAAAATAGCGGAAGCCACAGAAGCCCATATTTTACTTCAGCTGGCAACAGTTAATGACCAACCACCTTCTAATTTTCCTCTACGTATATGCCGGTAGCCACAGTGAACCACTGAGACAATTTTAAATTCCCCTTGTCAACCAATCACGAGCATTCATTCAGCCACTAAGTTTTCGCTGGAGCCAAGATGAGCAATCAAAACCTTAAACAGGTTCTCACGCGTGTGAGTGTTGAAAAAGAGAAAAACAATTCGAGTCAATTTTACAAGTTTGTGCACCTCAGAAAAACAAAAGTTATTATCAATCATAAATAAGTGCAAGTTGTTTACATCGGTTAATACACTGGTTAATGGTTGAAAAATTGGATTCATGTAATTTATAACTCTGGGGTCAAATTTTGTTTTATAGGCATTGGGTGGTTGCTCCAAACAATGGTAAATCTGCTTTCAGAGGAATTTGAATTATAATTTGAGAAAAGAGTGGTATTAATAAGTTTAAATGCTTCAATATACCCACTTTTAACAAATTACACCTGCAACTGTACATATATTGTCGCAGACTGCCTTTTCAGATATTATGTTTTTATGCATGTTTGGAGATCTTATTTGGAGATCTTGTTTGAATTTGATACTAAAAAGCTTTTTTCTCAATGTTATGCCAACTGAATGGATGATTTATTTTTTCTCGAGACTTAGTATTAACCATAGCTTTCGATCAAACCAAGTAGCATGAGCGAAAGGATGTTTATTAACATCTCCTGAAAATCTTTGTCATATTGGGTGAGATGTCCTGCAGGTAAGTCCAGGAAATGGATTTTTCAAAAGATTATCAACTTTCATTCATATTGGTTGATGAATTAAAATTATCCAAAAAGTTGAGTTTTCAGTAAAAATTATTTTGAAGTTTCTGCTTTGGTGAGCATAGTATATTTCTGTCAGAAATTTAGGTAATTCTCTTTCCAATAAGTATGAATTGAACCAAGATAATCCATTGCAACAGAATTGTTTTCATTCAGTGGCGGAATCAGCCTCCCATATCTGTGACAGTGTGAAATCAAGTTAAACATTTGTACGTAATCATGAAGTTCAATCACCGATTTAAAAATTTCAGTTTTCAAGATCAGTGTAAGGAGTCTGTCGTTAAATGCATGCGTAATAATAAGAAAGAAAAACCAATAAAATAAGTAACTGAGGTAACCTCCAACCTCCCCTTGTCACCACCAACGCCACCAACAAACTGTATCAGACAGTTCTGTAGCGGTAGTAATAACAGATTAAAACTACTAACTACTGGTACAACGGTAATGTACAATAAACAAACCGAACGAACCCTGTTCGTTCACAGTAAAACAACTAGTTAACGTACACAGTAGTACACTAGTTAAACGTACACAGTTGTACAAATAATCAAATAGAATAAAGCACTTCCCTCATGTCCACTGGTAAGCACGTCTTCCCAACACCAGGGCGTGTAGACTTCTGTTTGATTCAGGCAGCAGCGATACGCGCCTGCGCATATACCATCTTTCAGAGCATCAAGATGACGGCAATGCCACATCAAGATGGCAGCTCACGGAGAATCTTACAACAGGGTCCTTTAAACGGATAAGTCCTCAAAAAAAACGTGACGCTTTGAAAGCGAAGATGTCCAATTCAGTTATTATTTTCAGGTCAGTCAGTTTAATGCTTGGGGTTGACTGAAAGCAGCTCCAACCAAGTATTGTATTCGGAAGTTTGATTGGATCAATACGGAAATAGCTCTTCCGTGTCTATGAAATCTATGGTCGTCGATATCACAGCAGCGATTCAGTTTCACGGGCTGGACCTGAACAAAAGCAGCTCCAGCCAAGTATCGTATTCATTAGGCACATTGAATCAAAACAAAGCCTGCATCTGGGCGCGATACCGGGGTTGTGGCGTAGGTGGCAGCCATAACAGCCTCTTTGCGGTTCTTCAGACCCTGAGTGAGTACAGTGGATCTCCAACCAATTATACATTCTAACCAATCCCAGTACGTAGCTAGTTGTCTTCTCCTCGACCTTTTTCCTTTTCAACATTCTCCTGAGAAAACAGATTCCGACAGCTCTGATCATGCCTTCAAGACTTGTAGTAATATTCCAACTCTCACAACCATGTAGTAGACTTGATCACAAGTAGCATTTAAGTAGCCAAGTTCTGGTTTCAATCGACACACTACTTGACCGCAGAGCTTTCTCCAACTTCCTGAAGGTTTTTTTCGCAATTCCAATTGCTCTCTTTACTTTCACCTCGGATCAGTGTCTACAAAAACCATACAACCCAGATAAACAAGTTGTTAAACTTTCTTCTGCTCTTGGCCCTTAATCAGGATCTTACATCTTGTCTCCTTTTTCTTTGAAATACCACCCCATATGACTTCTTTCTGTTTATCTCCAAACCTTTCTTCTCGCTTTCTTCTATAAATGTATCCACAGTGTTTTGCAGCTTTTCTTCACTGTGGACTATCAACGCTGTGTCATCTTTATATCTGTGGTTGTTAAAATTTATTCCACCAATAGATATTCTTTTCATGTCCTTATTGTTTTGCATGATCATTTCCGTGTAAAGTGAAAACAGATCAGGAGATAGTATACATCCCTGTCCCACTCCCCTCCTTATTTAGACATTCTTTTTAACTTCGCAATTGAGTCTCAAAGCTGCCTTTTTGCTCCCAGTATAAGTTTTGTAACAGCTCAATATCGTGTCCATCAAATTATGATGCTTCCAGGATTTCAAACAAAGGCTCATGTCTAACTCGATCGAAGGCTTTCACACATTCAATGAATCAAACATGTACCTCTCTTTGCATGCTAACTACGTTTTCTGCAAATATTTTATGTAATAAGATGGCATTTCATGTGCACTTATCGGCTGTAAATCTATACTATTATTCTGCTGCCTCTCCAACAGTCCGATCAGCTTTGTTACTTGGCTCATTAATCCGATTATTCCGAAAAGCTGACATGTCGAAGTCCTCGGTTTCTTGGGCAGAGTGATAAAAATAGATATGCACATCATCTCTGGAAAATGACCTTCCTCGTAGATTTTATTTGTTAACCTTGTTATTTGTTCCATTCCAAGCTCTTCCAGTGCCAAGATCAGTTCTGCCACAGCTTCACCTCTTTTCATGTTCTTTGGAACTTTCCAATTCGGGTTGCCTCCTTGTTTCTAAGAAACATTTCTTTCTCCTCTGTTATCAGCAAACAACTCTTCTATAAACTCTTTCCATCAATGTAACATTTCCTCTTGATTATCCAAAATACTTCCAGTCTCTGCTTCAATGTAGTTGGGTGTAACATACTTTTTACTTGAGGTTACCTGTCGCACCATGTCATGCAACTTCTGTGGGTTGGTCTTCTCCATTCGTTAGAGTTCACTGTTTCATATACATACACTCCTTTGCTTGCAGGCATTTTCTTCGCTATACTGTTTTATGCTTTTCCATTAGTTCTAAAATCTCGCCCATCATTCATTTTGTTCCTTTTTTTGTGTCACAGGACGTATGATTCCTTCAGTAGCGTTGCTAATTCCCGAACAAATTTGTTCATAGTCATCTACCGCTCTGTTATTCTCTTATTATTTTGCATGTGGAGTTTAACCTTTTGTTGAAAAGCAGTTTCACATCATTGAATTTCAGTTGGTCTATCACCTTCTTTTGTCGTTTCAGTTTTTTTCAATTTCAGCTGCACAGATGCAACTAAAAGAGCATGGTCTGCGTCCGGATAGCACTGCATCCAGATGAACTTTGCTTGTGTGACAGCATTTCTGAATCTCTTTTTGATTGTTATGAAATCAATTTGGTTCCTCGAGGAATTATTTGAGTTTCTCCATGTCCACAGTTGTCTGGGTTAATGTTGAAAGTAGGTATTAGTGATTACCTGGCTATTTACTTCACACCACTGAGCCCAGATATCTCCACGATTATTTCATTTCCTCAGTCCATTTGGTCCTACAACATTTGATTGACTATCTTCACCAACTGCATCGTGCCATGGCTTTATCCAGGTATGCATAATTTTTAATATCTTCCTCATTGCTGTTGAGTGTTGGTGAATATACTAGAATGATGATAGTGTTGAATAGGCTTCTTTTCAATTTTACCTTAATTGTTCGATGGAAAACAGCCCAGTAGCCAAGTACACAATCTGCCATATTTGGTCCTAGTAGGATTTCAACTCCACGAATCTGTTCTTTATCTGTCCCTGTAAAAATACAGTGCTGCTCTCTAATTTTTTTTTTCTTGATTGTAACCATCTGACTTCAGTCAGTCCTGTTATGCCAATCTTTACTCTCACCGTTTCTCTCACAATGTTTTCCAACTTTGCTGCTTGAACAGACACAGTTTTAATTGGTCAAGTCCAATCGTACCATGCACCATGAAATTTTCACCCCATCACAAGAGTTATCTCTCTGTGAAATGTGTCAGCGTGAAGGACGAACGATGCCCAACGTCATTTTGGACTATTGTTGTGTCCTGCATAAGCTGTACTTTGGCAAATTACAAAGAATCCCATTTCACTATGGCCTTTTTATATTGGCAAAGGACATTCTTTGTTAGATTAAGTCCCCTAAGATCAGAGGCTATATTTGAAAAAATGTTATCCCACAAGTTCTGGGTGGTACCGAGTCCTACTAGCACCAACAGAACAGGCATCAATATTTATATGGATCATTTCTGGTATGTCACACCACAATATAATCGCAGCCAATGCAGCAGTAAGCATCGTGTAACCAGTTGTCAAATTCCTTTTCCCAATACTTTTAAGGCTGTCATCAGTTATTTGCTACTCCCAACTATGTATTTATACTCTGCCTTGCAAAATGGAAACTTTTGAGTAGAGTTAATCAGATCATAGTTCTGAAAAAATAAAAAAAGCATTGATATTATAAATATAAGAAGTATTGAATAAAATTATGCCTTGTACTCTGTATATATGCACTCAACTGAAAATTTCCAACTCCTGATGGATTTTTTAACCCCTAATATGTTGTGAACATTATACTTATACACACACTCAATAGAAAATTCTCAAATGGCAATGGATATTTAACCCCTAATATGTCGTCTCGCCTATACAAATGCACTCAATAGAAAGTTCCCAAATGGTGATGGATTTTTGAACCCCTAACATGTTGTCTCCTCTACAAACATACACTCAACAGAAAATTCCAAAATCGGGACCATCTTTAATATGTCGTCCCCGGTGAATTTTGTTTTTACTAAGTGTCCTCGCGCCTCTCTCTCGACATAGTCTATTGTAAACTCAAACCTCCAAAGTCCTCTGACATCCAATTCTAGTTTTTTAGCTTGCCTGGTTAAATCTAATTTTTGACAGCAGTTATTTTTCGATATGTATGCTGTGACAGCTGCCAGGACCAAAGAGGTGCAAGGTGGGCCTGTCCTGACGATAGCCTGAATGGTCTTTGTACTTTGCAATGCTTTCCTGAATATAGGCAATGTCCGATGGGTCCACCAAGCATAAAGGCCTACAATTGAAAAATTAGTTGAAGTAGAAAAAGTAGGTACCTTACCTTTTGTGTCAAGTTGGTTTAAAAATCTGCGCTGAACACAGATTGTGTCGTCTTCCAAAATGGCCGTTGGGGCAGGGTGAAAAAGTGAACATATAGGCCATTTTTCATGGACAGAAACATGCAATCAATAATTGAATTCAAGCACCAACGGAGAAATTCAGATCTAGTGTCGCTGTACTTAACAACCCTACGCAGAACGTAGGCTGTTATTTTTTTATGATGACTGGGGTAAAAGAAGGGGTTATGTGGTCCTATTTGACCATTTGTCTAACAACTTAACAACAAATTTAAAAAGATGTGCTCCTTGCCGCCTACAATATTGGGAGGGATCGAAATAAGATTTTATTTCAATTTAACATATCTATCTCATTGACCAATAATTCAATGTTACTTTGACCACTTAGTCAGATGCCCCAGACAGCACAATCACGGCGATTAGTGTGGTTTGTGATGACTGCTGGCAAATGGCTTCTGATGTTGGATTCAGGTTTTTAAAAATTTAGGCTCTGAAAAGACTACTCCATGCCCTGATATTTTAATAATATGTTTTCTTCATTTGGTTATCTTGTTTAACTGATTTCAATACAAATATTAATTTGAATTGAAGAAAGGTGTGAGACTGTCTGACCTGTGGTTGTGAGTCTTCTTTTAGATAAACTGCCCACATTTTAAAAAGTCGAACAGCCAACCTCTGTCTTCCCGAAAGACCCATATACCATGTTTACCAAGTTTCAAAGCCCAAACAGATAAACATTTATATGGAATATGCAAATGTTTCTCTTACTCGTCGATTATTTTCTCCAACAAATCTTCTAACAAATCTACCAGCACAGGATTTGTTACCTTCTCTAAAAATTCCTTTTGTTGTCAATAGTGTTGTGAGTGAGTCACTTGTGTATATAGCTTCCCTCTATCTCCGTACCACACTTTCATCAACTGAGTAATTTTGAGCTTGTCCTTGATTGACCTTTTTCTTTGCATACCCTATCACATTTTGCTTTAATTTTAAATCCGAACTCTTTCTCTTGTTTGTTTCTGCCATTGTGAATTATTCAACTGTCACTAACAGAAGTATGAAACAAAATATGAAACTAAATTTGGGATAATGATTGAATACCAGAGGAATGGGAAACAGAATTCATTATGTGTGTACCTAAAAAGGGAGGTCTGAGCGGTTGTACATATTAGAGAGGAGTTTATTGTTGCTACCCATTCTGTTAGAGCGAACGAAAAGCTAACAGTGTGATGGGAGGCACAGGCAAAAATAGTTTGGATTTTGAGGAGGACGGTCTTGTACAGATTCTATTCATATATTAAAGAGGATTATTGAAATAATCAAAGAATGTCAGAGACACCCTATGATTCACTTCGTAGATTTCTCCTGGGCCTTTGATTCGGTCCGCAGAAAGGCAATGTGGAGCATTGTCTTGCCATATGGGACCGCAGAAAAAATGGTTAGTATGATGAAGGCTTGATAAATGTTGAATAGGAATTGCAAATGCTGCTTAAGACTGACAGAAGGTGCCACAGATATCTCTTTGAACTAGATACCTGTGTCAAACACGGGGGGGGCGGGGCGGGGCGTTGTCACTATTTCTTTTCCTGTTGGTGATGATCTACAGATTATGGAAAGCAGAAATCGAAGGCTGAAGAGTTAATGTGGGTATCATGAGAATTTCTGATTTGGCCTTTGCAGATGACATTGCTCTGCTAAAACAAAATAACTTTATGCTGCAAAGTACTACAACAGAGACACAGACTGTGATAAAAACGGTGAGGTTGCGTTTCAATGCTACGAAATATACAGACTATATGTCAGAAAATGCGATCAATGAAGTGGACAAATTCCAATATTTAAAAAGTATCATAAGCAAGAAGGATGGAAGCCCGGAGGAAATCAGAATTAGAATAGGAAAGACTAGATGAGCCTTTGCCAAATGAGCAATGTCTAGGGATGCAAAAAGATGGCATGTAGATTAAATATGAGAATCTATGAAGCAACTTTTGTATCCGTATTACTGTATGTATCTGAAACATGGGAACTGAAAAAAGGACAGTAATAAAATAAAAGCCTTCCACCATAAGTGCATGGTAATCTATACACAGACCACGTGTCAAATGAAGAAGTGAGAAGAAAAACTGTAATGGAAACGATTAAGGGTGTCCTTCAAATGAGAACGTTAACATACATGGTTCATATCTGTAGAATGGATGAAGGACGGATGACATAAGTGGCAACAGAATAGCTCCCTAGAGGACTGAGGAGAAGAAGAGAGAGGCCAAAAATGACTTAGAGGTGCACTGTAGAGAAAGACCTGGAGAAGGAGAACATGACTTAAAGAGACGCGGGGACACTAGCTGAAGGCAATAACCAGTAGGCAGAGATTTGTGTTCAAGGCGCGACACTGCAAGAACAGAAATAAGGTTCAAGGTACCTTTCAAAGGAAATGATGTTAGTAGTTATTATCTTATAGCTTGCTTACCACTAATGTGGAAGTTAATTACGGGAATAATAGCTGATATTATGTATTCCCATCTTAAAACAAAAAATCTATTGGTGGATGAACAGAAAGGATGCAGGAAAACTCTAGGGGATTAAAGGTCAGGTGTTGATTGATAGAGCTATTTTGAAAAGATTTCAAACTCATCCATGACATGGATAGAGTATTCCAAGATTTGCGGTATAGTCTCCCATTGCATGGATCTTAAAATGTCTGCTCAAAATGGTTGGCTCGGCTAACAACATTTAAATTTACTGAGAAACGGCATACCAAAATGGGGAATTATACTGATTTCAGGAGATATATACAAGAATTTAACATCAGTAGGGGTATTTTTCAGGGTGATTCCTCATCACCAATGTCTGTCATCGTCATGATTCCGCTGACACATAATTTACGCAAGGTAAAGACTGGATAAAAAAATACGGAAAATCTCAAATATTCTATTGTTAAGATCTTTTCTGAAAATATAACCATGTCTTTTGGAAGAGAAATAGAAGTAGAAAGAATTGGGGTTGATCTTGGCATTCAGGTGATTGAAAAGGCAAATCCAGTTGGATACAAATACCAAAAAGTACTTCAGTTAGACTAAAGTTTAACTCAAAATAAAATAAAACAGATTGGAGTTTAAAAAGAGGGTTAAAATTTTATGCAAGTAAAGGTTAAATGGAGAAAATTTTATACAGGGAATTAATTTTATAGCGACAGGAGTTTCTCAGTATGAAAGTGTGGTTGACTGCTTCAAAGGAAAACCTTTGTAAGATTTGTCGATCCACAGTACAAAATTCACTAGAAGTAATGTTACTGGGTTTTATCTGCTAAGAAATAAATGTGGGCGAGGGCTTATCATTATAAAGTAATGCATAAACGAAGAACGTAGAGGACTGCATGATGACCTAATAGAAAGCAATGAGTGGGTGCTGAAGAAAGCTTTAGCAGAAGGCATTAGGAGAAACGGAGCTACTAAAAAACTACAAGAGAACGACACCTGACCGAAAGACTCTGAAATGACTTACCACTTTTTAGACTTCGTCATAATTTTCCTGAATCAGTTAAATACATTACAAGTGGGTGCACTAAACTAGCCAAAAAACAATGCAGAAAAAGACATGATAAAAACACACTTTAGGTACATTGGGAACTTTGCAGATTTATGGGATTGAATCCTACGAGAAATGGTACGTTTGCGCATGAAGTGTTGCCCTTCTCAGAAAATGAAAGAGTAAAGGTCAGTGAGACATGACTATTTTCACAGATAAACAATTNGAAGGCATTAGGAGAAACGGAGCTACTAAAAAACTACAAGAGAACGACACCTGACCGAAAGACTCTGAAATGACTTACCACTTTTTAGACTTCGTCATAATTTTCCTGAATCAGTTAAATACATTACAAGTGGGTGCACTAAACTAGCCAAAAAACAATGCAGAAAAAGACATGATAAAAACACACTTTAGGTACATTGGGAACTTTGCAGATTTATGGGATTGAATCCTACGAGAAATGGTACGTTTGCGCATGAAGTGTTGCCCTTCTCAGAAAATGAAAGAGTAAAGGTCAGTGAGACATGACTATTTTCACAGATAAACAATTAAAAGATAACCGACCAGATATCACATTAGTGTTTAAAGAACTGAATGAATGGTAATTCATTCAGTATTGTTGAAGGCGATCAAAATGTTGCAATAACAGAAGATTCAAAGATTAAGAAATACCAGGAGATAGATGTCCACACTAAAAGTGTAGAATATGTCCGAGTGAGCCAGCGAGCATCATCCAAAAGATAAATGTACTGTATTGTAATGTTCAGCATTATCACATTTATGTTAGCGTCATAACGCCGCTTAGATAAAAAAGAATCATCTGGTCTCCCACAGACTTGGAAGGGTCGTGTCAGATTTCATATTTGATTTTGCAGTCCATGACGTAACGGCCGCAATCACTGAAGAAAAACTAAATACTTACCTTCAAAGATTTGTGACATGGTTGTTGTGCTGAATTCTTCTAAAAAAACCTAAAAATTTGGATTTGGAAAGAAAAACTTCTCTTTTTCGCACTAAAACTGCGTCATTCAAAACAGAAACAAAGCTTTAGTAAAATCGTGCACTTTTGAAAATTTTCAGATGGATTCAACATTAAACGAGCATTATTTAGAAAAAAACACCACATTTCACTAAGGACGCTTGGCAAAAATCATTAAATAAACTGTTTTGCTACTGAAACAATTTCATAATAAAATTTTAATTTCTGACCAGGGAGGCAACTACAAATACCTTTTTGGAACTTCGTGAGGATGGAAATTTCAAGTCCTAACTATACAATACAGAAGCAAATTTTGACTGTTGGAAGAATAAAGGCCTTGCTCTACAAATTGAAAGAATCCATAATGTATAGGTTAAAACAATCCCTGTTGTTGTTGTGTGTCTGGGTATATTTTCCAAGACCCTATTATGTTATCACCAGATGCTAAATATCCCTAAAACCGTATTTTGGGACGTTCACAGATCACTACATTTTCACGAACGATACATATTATTACTAGGAAGGATCTGGGATATATGCCCCGGACGAGGGTTGAGAAGTAGTTTATATTTACCTGGAATCATTCAACTTTTTTAGTATTTGTGGATGTAAAATAATAACAACAATAATGTTAATAATAATACTGTTATTATGTTTGATATGTTTTCTCACAAAGCTTCAGTTCTCTTTTGCTTCGGTTGTTATTGGTGTGATCCAAGATAGCTACCTGCTATCTAAGGAATCACAACCCTTTCACCTATAGCTTTAATTCTCTAAGATCAACGTAAGATTCGGGCTGTACCTAACAGTACTGTTTTGGGGGGTATGTTCTACATTCATTATTATTCCAATTTGTTTAACATAGCTTTCAAACTTTTTCGAGACAGTTTCCAACGCACTCACGATCACAGAGATAATTTCAATCTTTTACATTTTCTGGGGTCGAGCAATCTCATCTCGTAGAGGTCTGTTCTTACCAACTTTCTCCTGTTCTTTTTCTAGCACCCTCACACCTTCAGGTATTGCGACATCTATAACATTTGTTATTACTACTATTATTATTATTATAATTATAATTATTTTCATTAATATTATTATTGTTATTATTATTATTATTATTATTATTATTATTATTATTATTATTAATGTAAATCTCAGACATGTTTGTCTGGAAAGTTCTTTTGTTCTTTTATCTTTGAGAGCGGGTAACAACAAGTCACCAGGGGTCTCAAAGTTCCTTCTCCTGTTTCTCTAAAAAGACAAGACTTTTCGCAGTATCCTCCCTGTTTCAAGCAGTGCCGTTTTCTGAATAATTCCCATCTCAATCTTCACACCCATTTTCTCCTTCCATTTTCATCTGTTGGTTTACTCAGGAAATAGCACTCCATTACAGCANCTTTAGTTACCGCGCTCAGTGCTCCAATTACAACAGGTATAACTTTAGCCTTTCTAAGATTCCACAGTTTTGTTACCTCTTCCTTAAGATTAAGGTATTTCTCTATTTTCTCGGTTTCTTTCTCCTTCACCCTTGAGTCACCTGGGACAGCTATATCAATTATTGCAGCTTCTCTCTTAATTTTGTCGACAAACACAATGTCTGGATTCCTTTCAACTACGTGCTGATCACATTGGATCATGAAGTCCCAAAGTAATTTGAAATTGTTGTTTTCTATTACTCCTTCTGGTTTTTGGTTATACCAAGCATTTGCTCTATATAAACCATTGAATATATCTTGCAACGTTATCATGTCGTCGTTTATATTCCCTTTGAACTAACTTGCTACATTCACTAACAACATGCATGACACTTTCTCCCCTCTCATTACACATCCTACACAAGGGTGATTCAGCTGTCGTATCAATGTGAAATTTCACATAATTTGTCCTTAGAAATTGCTCCTGAGCGCTACAAATTAGTGCTTCAGTTGGAATTTTCAGGTCACTCTTCTTTAACCAAAGCAATGAGTCACTCCAACTTACATCCTTGTTATTCCTTATGTATTATGACGGTGGAGTCTTTACTCACGCAACTGTGTACCAGTTTATTCTCTGTACCCCTTTTTAGTACAGCAGGGTCTACTGACTCTTCAACTTTCAAATGGTCATGATCCTTGACCATTTGGAGCATTACCTCCGTACTTCCTTTTAAATACCAAGCAAGATTGTTCTCTTCAGACTTAACAGTGTTTGCAATTTTTTTCAAACCTCTTCCACCATCTTTTCGTTTGATGTAGAGTCTGTCTACATCCCTGTTCGGGTTCATACCATTTTTCATCGTCAATAACACAGGGGAACAATTTTTTGGGACTCTCATGTTTTCTTTAAAAATAAAGTGTTTCAGAACCAATTTTTTGTCCTGAATCCAAAAATGATATCCATTTGTTTCCATCACATCTAGTTTTTTCTGTCCATGCTACACCTAGTTTTCATCAAAAATTCTGCTTTAACATTGGGGAAAACTTTCTTCTGGTCATGGGATGTCCTTTCAAACCAATAAAAAGGGCTAAAATGTGATTGTTGCCATTCTTCTTCATCTAATTGATGCTGATATTCTGATTGAATCACAATTGACCTCTGGATTTCTTTGGTTCCTTGTTAATCCTTTCATGGGGCCATTCACATAGTATGCAAGCAGTTTTACCTATTATCGCTAATTGGCTGAGTATTTACAACAAGGTGACATTTCAGTCAGTCAGTCATTGAGTTGCATTTTTGTGGTTTCCTGTTTC
>RDPX01000063.1:2555358-2583852 GCA_003991215.1 Morbakka virulenta | reverse complement strand
TAAGCTTGACAATTTTTGCATTGAGTCATTGTTTTAATTCCTCAGTCACGACACTCAGCCCTTTGCGATTTATTCTGTACTTGTTTTCTAGCTCAGCATATTTCCCCTTCTTCAATTTTTCATCCTTTCTCTTTCTTTCAAGAATATTAATATGTCGACGTAGCTCATTTATGGTCTCGTTAATTCTTCTCTTCCACCAAGGTTCTTTCTTTGTTCTTCTAAGATTGCTGCTAGCTAATTTAAGTCCCAACTGTCTCCCTATAAAGATTGTCACTGCTTTTATCAAGTTATTTGTACCTGTTACCGAATATGTCACCAATAATTGCATTGACTTTTCCCGTCCATTCTGACAACCTTTTCCTATCTACATTTTTAAACCCTGGGAAGTATGAATCACCCTCGTCACTTGCTAAAATTTCTTGAATTTCCCGAATCATTTCCCTTTCCTCCTGGGTTCTACTGCTTGTTGTATCTGCAACAAAATTTTCATTTTCTTCATCTGCACTCACTACATCTGGTTCAATAGCGTTGCCTCCCTCAGATTCAGTTTCCTCAAACCCTTCGTCATTTTTATCACCATCGTAAACTTTTCTTTTTATCATTTCCATCTGAACAGCTGACAACCACTCGTTCTTGCGTATTGCTTTTGCCTGATTACACAGATTTTGTTCACTGATGTGAAATAACCCTCTATCTTTCCAGATTCGATGCATTTGTCTTCGATATCCTCTTTTGGGTTTACTATTTTTGTCAACTGGCTCGCTCATGAAATAACATTCAATCACAAGCGCATTAACCTCATCTGTCCACTTTCTCCTTGCAGTCGCAGGATGACGACCGGGCCCGCGCTGCTGCACCATGGGACACTTGCCAGGCGTGGCACCTTCACATAAAGTTCCGGTGCCATTCACACCGTTATTTTCAATCACTTGGTTTATCATTTCACATTCATAAAGAAGGTATTGGTGATAAGGTGTTACAACCACCAGTATTTTGCTAGAGACACCATCTCTGGGGAAGCCGCTAACCAAAGCTGAAGGTCCAACCCTGACCGTAAGACACAGTTACACCCCTCCAGACGTCAACCTGGAATTTATAACTACGGTTGGTTTGTTCTTCGGAGTTTTCCTTCTCCTAGGATGGCTGCCGACCAGAGCTAATGACCCCATCCAAGCCAATCCTGACCAGAAAGTTGAAAAGGACAGACTTAACTCCGCCGGACGTCAACCCGGTATATCAAGGTCTCGGAGTGGGCTAACAGGTGCTACACCTTGCCCAAGGGTGACCTGGAGGTAGTTGTGGCAAAGAGTAACCTCATTCGCCCACGTCGAAACTCCACAACCAGATGCAGTTTATTGTCATACCCAGGACTTATTATTACTATTATTATTATTATTATTATTATTATTATTATTATTATTAAGCCTTTCGGATAGTGGGAATATCCTTTGCTCGATGGGGGGCTAATATCTTTATTTTTTAAGTTTTTTTTGTTTTTTTCAAACAACAGAAGCTTTGTTTCAAGAGACTGTCGACATCATTTATGTCAACATAAATCAATATCTTCGTCATAAGTAAAAATGCTGAGTTTACTTTACTAAATTCTTTACGTTTTATATCTTTTTTGCACAATGGTAATTACAACATGTGGTTTTTTTCCTGGTGAGGCACTTTCCAGCTTGTCCCTCGTTAACCTCATGTTTACTCACTGAGGGATTTCAGCCAATCAAGTGCCAACACAAGTTGAATGACCCGTGTAATAAGAATTCCAGTTTTACCAGTTTTTACAGCTGAGTTGAATTGTTGGGGAACATCAGCAAGTGCACCGAAGAATGACCCAATTTACTGCTATAAACCAATCGAAAAGTAATATAAGGCCAAATGACGAATACAAACGGAGGAAATTATTGTTTTCTTTCAGACAGAATAAACACATTCCCCATATATGTTGGTAAGACCTTTGTGCAAATTTAAATTTTTTAAAGTTACTTATGTAAAATTCCAACTGGTGATTCTAATCCCAATGAAGCCGCGAACAATTTTTTATTTGCGGACTTAAAAATGGATAAAAATGCTGCTTTACAGAAAAAAGGTAACTAGTGAAGCCCTCGACTTGGTCTGTTTATCCACATTATTTACTTTTATTATTGTTTATTTTCATTTATTGCTTATAACAGGGCCCACGCAACGATTTGAAAAGTGGAGGGGCCACACGAGTTACTATCTAAGGAGGCCCCACCATGGTTGGGGCCGACGGGCCAGAAAATTTTTGAAAATCAGGGTGTCTTCATTTTCAAAACAATCAACTAAAGCAAACAAACTATCTGACACGCGTGTTGCATATTGATGAAGCGCATTAAGCAATTAACACTTTTAACACTTTTGNATTTACTGCTATAAACCAATCGAAAAGTAATATAAGGCCAAATGACGAATACAAACGGAGCAAATTATTGTTTTCTTTCAGACAGAATAAACACATTCCCCCCATATGTTGGTAAGACCTTTGTGCAAATTTAAATTTTTTAAAGTTACTTATGTAAAATTCCAACTGGTGATTCTAATCCCAATGAAGCCGCGAACAATTTTTTATTTGCGGACTTAAAAATGGATAAAAATGCTGCTTTACAGAAAAAAGGTAACTAGTGAAGCCCTCGACTTGGTCTGTTTATCCACATTATTTACTTTTATTATTGTTTATTTTCATTTATTGCTTATAAGCAAGAGTGCAGTGCACCCAGCATCACCAAAGTTCCTACCATCTAACTCTGCATGTTTTAAAGAAATGGTTTCGGACAAAAAGGCTGGAAAATACCCAAAGAGATAAATACCTAAACAGATAAATATATAAATATATAATATAAAATTTATATTATTACATTATATATAATAGTATATAGTAGATAGATAGATGAATGGATAGATACATGCGTACATACATACATACGTACATACATACATACGTACATATATACATACGTACATACATACATACATACATACATACATAAAAACATACATAGATGAATTAATTAGTGATCTCTTAACCCTTCTTTTTAATATTTTAATATTTTTTGGTGGAAATCAATGAGTATCGTTTCTTACTCTGTGGATATTTAGTATTCTGGCATCCTATTAGACAGTGGAGAAAAGTCAGGTCAATATTGTTGTGTTACTTCCAATAAAAAGATTTCCAAATGTCTTTAAAATTCATGGGTCAAAATTCATAAAGATCAACAAAAACGTCAAATATTTTACTTTTTTCACAAAAAATAATGAAAAACCAGAAAAATTACAACTATAATTTGTTTTTAAAACCGTTCGATAAAATAGAGTATTCCTTAAAATACATAATTGCAATTGTCAGCATCGAGGGTATTAATTTATTAAGAGTTATATTATAGTTAAATGCAACCACAATTATCATGGAAAATTTCGGTTTTTGAATTTACTAATACTTTTTGATAACTGTTAAGGGAAATAAAGTGATTGCACACTCATTGATTTCCATTATTTGCTGCGTCAAAACTACATCTGCCAGGCTAGTGTTCCGTTTCCATTTCTATAGAAAATCCATCATGGTCTAATGCATTGTCTCGATTCCTAGTTTTTACAGGTGGCTGTATTCATCTTGTTTTCAGGTAGACTTCAAAACAGTAAACTGATTTAATCTATGTCTTAACCGGATAGTGTTTCACTTATTTCGTAGTGTCAAACTAAAGTGATCTGTGAATTTTTTACCAAAATAATGGAGATTTTCATCGCAACTTTACTGATTTACTCCTTTGGAAAATGGGAAGTAGAGACACTTCCTTTTGCGGATTCAAATGTGGAAAGCGAGTCTATGCCTCATTCAGAGGACTATTATGCTGGATACATAAAAGCTTTAGCGGATAATTATGAGAACATATTTTCATCGAATCGAGGTACTCGAAGTGCTGATAATATGGAGAGTGTTTCGACTGAAAAAGCGGATGAAGCTTCGAAGCCCGAAAGCATTGGAAAGCAAGTGAATGCTGATAGTGCCGCACCATCCGCTGAAACTGAATCAGTGGCTACTGATTCCAGTACTGCCACCGCTCAAAAGGCAGCAAATCTTGAGCCTAGTGATCAGATGTATAACCAGGAATCTGGAGGTAACAGTTCTGTAGCAACAAAATCAGAGCCAGGACAGTACGCATCGAATTCTGAAGCAGATAATTCTCCCGTTCTAAATAAGGAAAAAAGCCAGGAGCAGTTAAATCCATCATTGAGCGATGGCCAAACAAAAGAAAATGCTGAAAACGAAAAGGATGAAAGCTCACAAGAAGTCAAGGGGAGTATAGGTACCAGTAAAAAACAAAACCAGCCATATCCAGGAGATCAAAATGCATACCCTGGCGACCATAGCATCCACACCGAACAAGTAGTGGACAGTCAAGGTGATGCGTCTGACACAAAAACAGAAGAGCCACCAACACCAGCTGCACTAAGTGACAAAAATATTACGGATGACATCAGGGGTGATACAGTTAATCAAACATTTAAAGTATCAAGCTTCATAAAAAATGAGAATGATGATGAAAGTGATACAGCAGAAAGTGGATCTGGAGAGGAGTCTGTTCGTGATCGTCTCATTGAATCGTTTTCAAAAAAATCAACAAAATCATCTAGCTTGGAAACATCTAGAGACATCCATCGTTATGAAGGTAACCAAGAACTTGAAGATATGCGAAAACGTAACAGTGAAGACAATGACATAGAAGATACAAAAAAAGATACTGTTACAGGTACTAATACTAATAGCAAGGTGCCAAAACGAGGCGACCAGACAAACTCGACATCTAAAGTTATTTCAGGTTCTTATGCAAGTTATACACCAGGCGATCCTTCTCAACAACCAAAGCAGAATAAGAATCCACCGCCACATTTAGCACAGCCACAACAGCAGAACCAGAAAAGAAACCAACACCCAGAACATCTTGGTACTAAGAAGAATAATCATGAAAAGATGATAGTGTATGGCAATAAGTTACCTTCTGTAATAAATATACCCTCTCGACAAGAAAAACCATTTGCCAACATCCCTGATAATACAGCACCTAAGGGCCAAGGATATCTTCTTGAGCATACGTATGGTACACCTCCTCTCTTCAATGCACTTCTGCCCTATAATGCTGCTTTATCTTCTCCATACAGCAGCCCAGTTCTACCTTTTGGTGGTAGCTTTGGTTATTCACCAAACAGTATTTCTTACCCCGATTCTCTGTACAATAATAACAATTACTTTTATGGCGGCATTCCTAATAAAAAAGGAGACGTTCCAATTGAGATGTCTGGGGACGATGAAGAAGATACTGATGAAGCGTCTGGACAATCTGAGGAGAGCGAAACATCTGAAGTAAGTGAAAAATCACAAAGAGAAAAATCTGAGTCCTTAGTTGGAAATGGAAACTCCGGTAGTAAGATTCAAAAAACCTCGAATGAAAGGAAAACACAGCAGAATGGACAACAGTGGCAGCCAAGTATCATTCTTCTAGCACCAACCTTTGGGTCATTTGGATATGGTTCATACTATCCTACAGGAAATCCATGCGGGTGTGAATGTAATTGTGGATGTAATGGTAACTGTGGGTGTGGCTGCGGCTGCAGTGGTTGTACTTGTATGAGCGGACAATGCGGGTGTAATGAGAATAACAGGAAAACTGGGGGGAAGCAAGCCGAAAAGAATAGAAACCAAAGTGGAAAAGGTAATGGTAATGATTATGATGAAGATAACGACGACTGTAATGAATGTCAAGGATGTTGTGGTTGCCAAATGAACCAATGTGGCTGCCCATCAATTATTGGTGCTCCAATACCCGTCTATCCTCCACCACAGCTACGTATACCAAGCGGGTATGACATATATAATAGATACAATCATGTATATGATGCACCTGGTTACAGGTACAGTGGCCCAATTGTTCGTTATCAGCCAAGGATGTCTTATCATGTCTACGGTTCATACTAAACTAAAAATTGACTCCACACGATTGACTTACTGACATCGCTTAATCTACACGCATATGATAATGAAAAATGGATGAAAAATGAAGTGGAAACCATTTGATTTATATCTGCTACATAAATACGTCTACAAAAAAATAGACAAAATTTATTTACATACACATATATATTTATACACAGGTACTATTTTACCTATTCAACAAAAATTAGCATTTCTAGCATCATTAGGATTCTTAAATAGGGCCGATAATATGTTATGCTCTAGTTTATGTACTCTTTGGTTACAGGATGTTTCTGAAGAACACATCATAGATAAAATTAGTCTTTTTATATCTTGGAATACAAAAAAACAATATTATGGAAGGCATCAGAGCAGTGGAGCAGTAGGTGCGTAGCACAGTTTTTATGGTAAATTTAATTGACTAATTAGGCGTTGAACTGCAGACTCATATTAGAAATAANCATACGAAACTAACAATGTACTCCACAAAAAAGAAGTACTGACATCGCTGAATCAACACGCATATGTTAATGAAAAATGGATGAAAAATGAAGTGGAAACCATTTGATTTATATCTGCTACATAAATACGTCTACAAAAAAATAGACAAAATTTATTTACATACACATATATATTTATACACAGGTACTATTTTACCTATTCAACAAAAATTAGCATTTCTAGCATCATTAGGATTCTTAAATAGGGCCGATAATATGTTATGCTCTAGTTTATGTACTCTTTGGTTACAGGATGTTTCTGAAGAACACATCATAGATAAAATTAGTCTTTTTATATCTTGGAATACAAAAAAACAATATTATGGAAGGCATCAGAGCAGTGGAGCAGTAGGTGCGTAGCACAGTTTTTATGGTAAATTTAATTGACTAATTAGGCGTTGAACTGCAGACTCATATTAGAAATAACTGTGGATACCTGGTTGAAACACAGTAATGCACGGAAAAGTCGAAGGGGTAGAAAGACACAGTGTCCTAAATGGAACCGAATATTATTTTATAACAACACAAATGTTACATGAAATAATTTTATTTCAGAATATCCTAGTAGTTTTCACCACCATTTCCTGGGTAATCTTAGCATTGTTGTTATGTGATACAAACACATTAAACAAAAGTTTACATTTTCATATAAAATGGAACTATTAAACGGTGTCGAGCAATGAATCATGCAGAGTTACAAGAAGCCTTACCATAATGTACAGTTACATTTCGATAAAAATGCTTGTTCACATGGTTGATTTGGAGCAGCTTTATAGCCTGTAGTTGGATAAGAATGTGTTTAATATTTTAAGTTCATTTGTCAACCTCAGTCAATTACTTGCATGCGTGGCATACAGAATTTCCTTAAGTGAGCCCCTTCTTTGTATGAAGCTTGCTTTGATTAAGCTTTGCCTTATCTGGCCTGCTTTTTAGGTCAAGACGTTTCCTCCTGCATTCGTCTCTTTTCAATGACTGTCCTCCCATTTCATCAGGTAGCGGATGTGAAGTACTANGCAGAGTTACAAAAAGCCTTACCATAATGTACAGTTACATTTCGATAAAAATGCTTGTTCACATGGTTGATTTGGAGCAGCTTTATAGCCTGTAGTTGGATAAGAATGTGTTTAATATTTTAAGTTCATTTGTCAACCTCAGTCAATTACTTGCATGCGTGGCATACAGAATTTCCTTAAGTGAGCCCCTTCTTTGTATGAAGCTTGCTTTGATTAAGCTTTGCCTTATCTGGCCTGCTTTTTAGGTCAAGACGTTTCCTCCTGCATTCGTCTCTTTTTAATGACTGTCCTCCCATTTCATCAGGTAGCGGATGTGAAGTACTATAGCCATGTCGCATTAAATACAATAATGAAAATTACAGTAAACTATAGTAAGCGTACGGTAATAAAGACTGGAAACTGTGAAATACATGAAATAGGAAATTACATTTAGTTAAAACAGAGGGCATTCCCTAGGCTAGAAAACCTGACAGTCGACTTAAATTTTTAAAAACTCTCGATGGTCTAAGAGTTTACTCCCGTTTAATGTGCAGGCTCATGTGAATTGTAGAGGATGACAAATGTTCACTTAATTATTTCAAGAGGCATGTCTAAGCAAGTAAATAAGTCAACGATGACAGAAATGATGCGTATGTTAAGTAAAAGTGCAAGGATGGGCTATACAAAAATCCCACTGATAATTAAGATTTGATAAGTACATCTTGTAGAAAGAAGTTCGTGATAGTCCTTGGTTAGAATTCAGCAAACAAAATTAAGGCTTTGGTTTTCCATCGTATGGTTCAGAAAATATCTTTTGAATCTACACTAACTTTTAAAGCGGTTATCTTCAGATCTTTGATATGTGCTGAAAAAGGACTTTCTTAAAAAACATTTCCTTAGTTCGGGGTTACTTTAAAATTGTACACCATGTTTGAAAAAAAAATATGTAAAATCCATAAAGAATCCCGATTCTAAGCACAAAGCATGTCTCTGCATTTCTCTAAAGCAAAGTAACAAAGATCATTGAAAAGCCTCAAGATAGTATATTCATTACCTATTAAATATAAATAGATTTAAAAAGGTAACTGCAATGCAAAGTAAATGCTTAATTTCCAAGTAACAATATAGTATATTAAGGGGAGCATGGTTGTTCCTATCGCTCCACGCCATGACACAACTAAAACCAAGTTAAACGAATTAAAACCCTAATACTGTGGATGGCTTTGGCTTTATCGAAAATAAATGTTGATAAAGAAAATGTTTGATCATCAACTGTGGAATAGTAATTATCAAACTTCAGTATGAATGTATTTAGTAAATAGTAATACTATATGAATACAAAAACCTTATGGTCATAAAATTATTGATATAATTTTTTAATGTTCCCAATTGGGGCAATGGCTTCTTTCCTAAATACTTGACATAATGTATCCTGAATTTTACTAATAGCTGTAAAGATCAATCAGCCTCTATGTCTTTTGAATTTTGGATTTGTTCTATGACGGTAACTTGTGAGTAACTGAATTTTGAAGAAGTGTAATAATTAAAATGGGATCTGAATCAGATTTATTTCTCTCGGTACAATATCGTTAATAACTTTCAGGTTCGTTTTTTAAGACAGGTTGTACGAGACGTTGGAAAGCACCTTATCGTTATAATAATAATAATGAAAACAATGATACTACTACTGATGATGATAATAATAATAATAATAATAACGATAATAATTTCACACTATAGTTATATTTAAAATATGCTATATCCTTGGAAACGAAATGTTGTCTGGGAAGCGAAGAGAAATTGTGTGTATATGTGTTAACCTAAAACAGAGGTCAAAATTCTTATTGTCACATCATGCATGAAGTTACTCTGACTGTATTATTTGTTGGCAATTAAAATTGTATTTTCACATTGGCCCTATGTAAACATTATTTGTCAATCATTTTGTGACGAAGACATTTACATTATGCTTTCCTCTTATTTTAAATATTTTGAAAAAACTGGTATTACAAAATAGCAACAACAAAAAATGAATTCATGTTGCCTGTAGAAACGTACAGTGAAGTTAGGATATGAATACTGCCATCTGGTCTGTCTTTTTAATGTAAAGATATTGGCTGTGGGTTTACAGTACTTAATTTTATTACAAGCAAAAAAATAATAATATACGATCATTCGCGTTATGTTGACTATTTTAATTCGAATTTAACATCGGATAATACTGCTGTTGAATAAAGATGAAATAAAGAAAAGAGGAAAAATCGATACTGCTGCTGCTGCTTTAATGACTTCCGCGGCATTTACTCGTGTGTATAATATCTGTAATGAACGACTCCCTTCCTAGGTGATGGTTATACTAAATAACGACTGGGTTTACGCTCACATTTATTCTGTAAGATATGTAACATAACTTGCTCCAGTGACGAATTTTAAGAAAATACTCCTTTATTATTTGTGTCTGTGATTTTTAATGACATTAAACTGTGATTGTAAAAGTGTTGAAAACAAGTATGAACAAAATTATAACTTATGTTTTCAGTAAATTGATGTACTTGTCTTATTTCTTATAAATCAAAAAGAAAAAAGTAAGTCAAATACAATACTTACCAACAGAAGTTGAAACTATATAAAGTCAATCATATGCCCTGATAGGGAAAAGGGTATGAGATAGGCGTAAATATGCCTTTGTCTTTATTGATCATAACCATGAAAGTATAATTGTTAACTGGTATATTGTTACCTCTTGTTTTTCACTTCAATCTTTATAGACATTGACACAAAACCATTACAATTTTTTCACTTAAATTGGTCATTTTCTGAAAACTTCGACAACCAAGTGTGGATTGAGATAATAATGCATGTTTCAATAATCACAACAATATTCAACAGAACATGTTAACTGTTGTTGTGAACGGTTTTAGGACAATTGCCCCCTGGAAAATCGCCCCCGGACATTCGCCCCCGGATAATGGCCCCCAGAGGACAATTGCCCCCCGGATAAAAGCCCCCGGAAAATCGCCCCCGGATAATGGGCCCCAGTAACAATTATTCCTTCTCTCTCCTATAAAAAAGTTAACAAGTGTTCCCTCGCTCAAGAATACACTGAAAAGTTGTTAATGCTAGACAAATGAAGAAATGTTATCACTTTGGAATATATGACTATCTGGGGAATAAATGAAGAACATATTGAAAAGCATTTTATAATTCTGCATGTCAGCGTCCATGTTCTGTGCAGAGAAAAGTCCTGGCTAATGCAGAGCGTTCGCGCACATAGTAACTGTTGCGAAGGTCAAGCGGAAGGTAACCCGATAAATAACAGACGGTAAAGTCTACCCATTTGAACACATAAATCGTCCTATTCAAATCACAAAATATATTAAATCTTGACGATATGCATCGTCATCAATATATGTGCGGTTATCGGGGGCTATTATCTGGGGGGCAATAGTCCGGGGGGCGATAGTCCTCAGGGGGCCATTATCCGGGGGCGAATGTCTGGGGGCAATTGTCTGGGGGCGATTTTCCAGGGGCCAATTGTCCGGACCCCGTTGTGAACACAGCTCATAACGAGAATAAGTACCAGTATTCCTGATCATGTTAAAAAAATCGATGTATTAATGAAATAGGGGTTAAGAAGAGCAAAAAACCGGTGTCAATGACTTATCAAGTCTTTTTAATTAAACTGCAAAAAAGGATGTTTAGTTAAAGAGTTGGGTTTTTTTGTTTTTGTTTGGTTTTTTTGTTTTAACGCCATTTTCCTACAGTAACTAGGGCTCAGAAGGTGCCCTTCATAGGGGTAGTGAGGAATTTCTTTGACTGATGCCCTTCCAACGCCAACCAATGTTTTGTTTTTTTGTAAATTTCCAAAGTCGCCCGCTCGGGGAATCGAACCGAAATTCTTGGTCACAGTGTAGTTGCACTAACCATTACATCACGGCTCCTTTATGTTCAATTAAAGAGTAATAAATAAAAATCAAATTACACTTAATAATTTGTACGTTTCAGAAATTAATAGCCCGTTAAACTAAATAATATTTGTACATCATAAGGGTATTATGAGCATGGATGTATAGTTGAAGTATGAAATACAATGTATAATATGTAACTAGGAATAGATGACCCTCCTACCAATATTTTCCCGACTAACCAGCTTGATATTGGCAGGAGGGTAGTTGTCCTGCTGGCTCGCAAATAATAATTAGTTAATTACTCATTAAGGAGTAAATTTACATGACTAATAGTATAAATAAAAATCTGTGCATTATAAAGACACATCTTCATGCCAATTTTTGTGCCGATAGCTTGAAAAAAGGGCATTCCGACACCTTAGTTTGCTCTATGAACACTAACCCCCTGGTACAGAATAGAAACAAAGGTTTTCTATACAAGCTGTAACGGAAACTGCGGCTGGTAAGAGACCTGCTGGTAAGTGAAGCGAGCGAGCAGGACAATAAAATACCTGGCATCGCAGAACGAAGATTGAGAGGAGATAATGAAGAGGCGAGTAGGCCCAGCCAGTCCAGATGGCTTCGTCGGCCATCAGTGTGTTTGCTTTTACCATTAGCACTCTCATCACATCTCCTTTCGGAAAGGCAAAGAAAGCACCACAAAGTCCTACAGGAATCAGAAAATGGTAATAGTTTGAATAAAAGACACTCGAAAACTACATCTAACACTACAGGAGAAGCTCTATTCTCAAAAAAGTCGCATGTTACAAAAGCAGCCTTTACAAAAACTGCATTCAAGTGCTAGACGAATGCTAGATCGATAGAGACGAATGCTAGACAAGCTCTAGATGAGTTTGAGTCGATTGCTTGGCCTATGCTATATTTCCTATTTACATAGAAACCACTTAGAACAATTTTCCACCCAATATGCAGATATTGCTAAAATACGCGAAGTGAAGTACACATGAAAGTTAAAGCTGGCGAACCTCGCAAAAACTCGTAAGTAAATGTCTTGTATGAAAACAACGTTGATATATAATTTATTTTCAATTTAATGTTTTTGTTTGGAAAAATTTGCCTGTTAGGAAATTGACTCATCAACTTTATAATCTACCTTGCTTTTTATACCAAATTACCAAACAAAGAAAGTTAATCTACTGGAAAAGTCTAAAAATAAGGTTTCTCGCACAAAGTAATACACGTAAGATATCTAAAACTTCTCATCTGACAAAAACTTGCTAAAAATAATACTAGTAAGGTACGTATTGAATCAGCTCTCCATACGGATATGGCTGTCTTTTTAACGACGATGTATCCAAATGTGTTTTTCATTTGTTGAGCCAAGGTTAAGTTAAAATGAAAATTAAAAAATAACAACCACTTGTAAACTTAAAAATAACCCTTAAAGTCATTCCGAATACCTTTATAAACAGCCACCTAAGAAAACATAAACTTGTCTATCAACTAATAAAGCAATACTTCAAATTTGGTGAATGGTTTAGATTGAAAACAAAGAACTTTAGTAATACAAGACTAAAAAGCATGGCTCACTTTAATAAAACCACGAAAATGATTGTGTTTTAACCTGTTGAAGATCAAACGTACATGAGTAAAACAACAAAACTTTTCAAAAAAATTCAAAAAACATAAAAAGATAATGAAAAGATTACTGAAACATCTAAACTAAAGGTGGATTCACTAGTTCTGAGTTGATCACAAGGAGCAGATATGCGTCTGACGGAGTAAACACACTTCCATTAAACAAATTATAAGGGCTTTTTCAGAGAAATCATCTTCATCTAGGTGGTAATATGTGATTTGGTCCTTTTTGTAGTAAATCGGCTTTTTAACCCATCTCTCCTTCTAAAACAGGAGTCATAATGCCTTGATATGATGTTTTTAGACCATTTGCGGTATTGCACAGAAACTGCTTGGTGACATCTGCAATATACTCTCTTACCTTTTCTGAACTCGGTGATCGGCATTAAGTCATATGAGTATGGAGAGAGTCCGACATGCCATATTAAGTTGTGTGACGAATAGCATGATGGTTTATTAATTTGAAAGCATGATGATGACCCACCAGTAGGAATTCTCTATCTTTCACTTCTCTTAGTTCGACGAATTCTTCTTAGTTGTTGCCTTTTTTTCTATTTCCTTTTGTTTTAGTCCTTTGCCTTTATTTCTTAAGTTCTGGTCTAAGGCCGCAGTGAGCCCTTTTCCCCACTAGTGGTCTAGGTTAACTATTTTCATATACCACTCCTGGTGAATCCACACAATTGCTGTACCAAATAAATGTCTGGTACTTACCTGCATATAACCTTTATTTTTTTAAAGACTCAATCCATGGTACCATTTCGGCACTGTTTTTAACAGTTTGCGTACGTTCATTGGACAATGCAGCTTTACTGATGGCACCAGGCTTGTTTAAAAATACTCTGCTTCTGAAATTATGTTTTTAACATTTCCTTAGGAATGTGAGGTTCTTCTACGTTTAACTCGGGATTTTTTAGTAAAAAATGTCATCATCAATTCCTGATACTGGAAAGTCCTTTAATGAAGGTCTCGTCAGTTTTACTCCTTGCCAGAGGAAACCATGTTTCAGCAGTGGAAGGTTTCCAACAACTGTTTGAACCAAGTAATTCTCACCAATGTTATAGATGTCGTCTCCAAATGACGGAGAATATATTTCATTAGTACTTTGTTTGTACAGAAACTTTTCTAACGTTGTCTGAACATGAAACAGGATTACTGAAGTTTTTGAGGTTACATGAAACAAAATATCTCGTAAAAAAGATTTCATCATTCTATATATTAGTTCAAAATATCATCACTTCTTGCTTACTTTTTCTAGCATTATACAAACATTTGCCTCCTCTACTTCCTGCAGGTTACACATCAACATCTGATAATGGTATCCACAAATTTGAAATTAGTATTCAGTGACATCAGCTTTCGTTTTGTCCAATAGCTGATGCTATCCTTTCAGCGTTTTAGTTACTTTCCATTCCTTCTTCTGCTTTCCATCATTCCTTCAGGATAAATTTTGCATACACGTTACCTGGAGTGTTTTGTGTGACCGTAGACCTTCAAGACTTTGGATTGAATTGTAAATGTAATAGGCGTGAGCTTTGTTGTTTGAAGGAGATCTCTAATTTGTGTATGATCAAAGAGTTTTTTGTTTGTCATGAGTCTCATCTTATACTTTTGGAAAACGGCTAGTTTTTGCAAGGATTTCAAAGTCTAGTTAATACATTCTTGTACTTGGAGTATGACAGGTATCACGTAGGTGTTCAAGATCTTCGATTTTAGGTGATATAATATCCTTTTTGATATTAGTATTGGTTTATTCTTATTAAAAGGTGTCTAGTCTTGAGCGATGCGATGCTGAACCGTGGCCAGTTCGTCATTTCCAGGAGCGTTTATGGTCTAGGTAGTTAACTTTATTTTTTAATTTACTAGGTTTGTGTTGATCTAATTGGTTGTCATTCATTTGGTTTTTAACGGATTAATTTTCAAGCTTACTTTGGTTGCATATTTAGCTAGAACAAGAAGGAATGTTTGTAGTTGATGACACAAGTTTCTTATGACAACGATGTCGTCTGCTTAGCTTAGATTGAGACGATTGTGACAGTCAAGAAGTCAAATGGGCATTCATTTTCAGCTTGAAGCACAAGCGCTGCAATGACGATGCCAAATAGGAATGGAGATAGAAAATCACCGTGTTTATCTTCTTTTGGAATATCAATGCAAAGTGACTTTCCAACATCTGTTTTGATGTACCCATTTGAGTTTTCAAATGACGGTTTGGGAAGGTTGATGTATTTTTTTCTAATTCATGTTTTANTTTTAATTTACTAGGTTTGTGTTGATCTAATTGGTTGTCATTCATTTGGTTTTTAACGGATTAATTTTCAAGCTTACTTTGGTTGCATATTTAGCTAGAACAAGAAGGAATGTTTGTAGTTGATGACACAAGTTTCTTATGACAACGATGTCGTCTGCTTAGCTTAGATTGAGACGATTGTGACAGTCAAGAACTCAAATGGGCATTCATTTTCAGCTTGAAGCACAAGCGCTGCAATGACGATGCCAAATAGGAATGGAGATAGAAAATCACCGTGTTTATCTTCTTTTGGAATATCAATGCAAAGTGACTTTCCAACATCTGTTTTGATGTATCTGGAAGTCTCCACAGGCAGCGAAGTCTGACAGTATCAGAATCTTTCGTAAAGTCAGTGAATATGATATACACAGGATTGTTATATTCTATGGACTTTTTAATTATTTATTCCACAACTAATATTTGTTTGGTAGCTCCTTTTCCAGGTTGGTAAGCAGTTTGTGTCGTACAAAGAGACTCATACATGTCTACTTTGTTTCGGGATGCAATAATTCTAACAAAGAGTGTGTAAACGTTGCTCAGTAGGCGTATTGGACGGTAATAGCCGCAATCAAGTCTGCTACCTTTCTTTTAGATCATAAGTGTTTCGTTGAAGATTTGTGGAATTTTTCCTGTTGTTAGGATGTAGTTGAACAGATGATGCAGGACACTGATGAGCGGTTCACGGCAAGTTTTAATAGACTCAGAGTAGATATATCTAGATCTGAACGTTTCCCATTTTTCAGGTGGTTGGTGATAATGGGTATCTCACGTTTTAAAACCGGCTTAATTACATCAGAAATGAAATCATCAATAAAATCTTGATTTAGATTGTCAAAGTAAAACTCGTCATAAAATTTTGGCCACCGTTCAAAAATTTCGCCTTTGTTACCCCAATGTATGTTTTCAGATTTGTTTTAACTTTTTTCGATGCAGTGTGATACATTTTATGTGGTGGAAGGTTATTGAGTTTTTCACTACCATGCTCAATATGGTTCAATTGATCCTTTTTCAGGAGTTTTTTTGATCCAGGTTAGGCAATGTAATTTTGCAGATTACGGACCATTTTGATTTCTGATTTTTTGTTTATTGCTAGTTTAGTTTGCTGAAATATGTCACTTTGGTGCAGAGGGCTACTTTCCGTGTTTGAGGTTTGTTTTAAGCTTTTTTCTATTTTCCTTTGTTGCTTTCTTTCCCCTCCAAATTGTACCTCAGAAAGTATGTACAAATCAAGTAGTGTGCCACAACCAAGAAATGAATCATGAGTAGTACTTCCAGGGATGAAGCTAAGGATCGAGAGTAAATCTTCAGTGTTGTAATATGTTGATTTAGCCGCTCAACCACAACTGCGTATGAATAATTATTGAGGTTTCTGGTTGGTGGATAATTTCGAGTATACTGTGGATATTTAGAGTTGGCGATAAAGATGGAATTATTGGGGTTTTAGGCCTAATGACGAGATAAAAGCTAAAGAATTGGCAACCATATGAGAAAGATGGAGAGGAATTAGTTGGTAGAAAAGTGAAAAATATGACTTCACCGACCTGAATTAAAAACAGTTCATATAACTATAATAACCACATTCTGTACCAGCTGCTGACTTTTGAACATTTGTTATTTACCAGGTTATTTCTCTCCCCAGGCTCCTGTCGTTGGACATTGACATTAAATCACGTACTTAGAGTTGGCCAGCCTTCAAAAGAATCCACAATCATGTCTCCTTCATACAGCCATTCAGGGATAGAAACATGAAACTCTGTTTTTGGACTTTTCAACTTGTACATCAGCAGGTAATTAAAGCTGTTATTCATAAAGCTAAATTTGACTACTGACAGTCTATTTATGACAGTAAATCCTTCCAGAACGTTGACTTATGTGAGATTTTGCGAATCGTTGGAAGCGTTAGAGATAAAAACAATCCTTTTAACTCTCCTTTGATCAAAAGACCGGAGGTTTTCACACCGTCGAAGGATAAAGCTGTTTACTTCTGACTTTACTTTTGATAACTCTTGTCATCTACTTCCTGATCTTTTTCTAAAAACTAATATGCTCTTAGACGGATTTCTATCTATCCATTAGACTTACATCCAGCTCTCATCAGTATCAACGAAGACCTCTAAATTGTCATAAAACATATCCCGCGATCAGCTTTTTACCTCGCACCTATCGACTCTTCCACAACGTTGTTTTCCTCTTCCGTACGTCCTCTACTTCATGATGTCTAATATTAGTTGTTATTGGTGTTTTATCTTACCTCTGTTATTATTCTCAGGTTGCTGTTTGCTTGTAGCCTTATAACTCGGTAGCAAATGATATAAACCAAGAAAGAAAATTAGGTATTGAAGAATTGTGTGTATCAGGCACTCTTGGGAGAAGTATTCAATCGATGTCACCTTATATCAACAAGATATTAAAGGAAGTCGCACTGTAGTTGTTTACTTATAAAATGGAGAAAGGTTTCAGGCAGAATAATGTGTATAATTTAAGGCTTTGTTAAACGAATTATCCAAGATAACTAGTTTCTTTTAGCCAAGTAACAAAGTATCCAGCGGTAGCCTACTTTATCAGGTAAGAGAAGAAAATATCGAGGGGGTAATAGGCAAATGAAAAGAAAGATATATCTTGTAAATTGATGTGGAATAGTTGCTCAAAGATAAAAATTAGGGGTAATAAAGATTTAAGTTGAAAACTTTCATTGTGGTGGAAAACGATGGGCCACCATTGGAATCTACCAACCCCCTTGATAACGAGGATGACAATATTATATCTTGGATTTATCCAAGCTAGTTTAATTTAGTTAGATCAGGTCAGACAATACGACGTAAAGAGCTTAAAAATGCATTCATCAGTTCAATAATTAATAACAACTACAATAGACATGCTAGAAAAACACTGGTCTACAAAAAAAATACTTCTATTTAACTAGTATACATATATATATATATATCACTATACCTCTCAAGGATCTGTCTACGAGCAATTTGGTCACCCAGTGATTTTGAGCTTCCTGAAGTGTCTTATTTTGGTTGTGGGTTTACTGCAACATTGAAATTGAGAGAAAAAAGTCCAAGCTCACGAAGAGTTCGTAGACCAATTAGAATTGGACCTTGTGTTTCTGTACCCTAGAAGCATGCTGGTGTAAAATGGTTCTTGACCCATTCCCAGGGTACATACCCCATGTTGTTTTACTGTAGTGCCACCATATGCAATACCACTGGTCAGCAAAAAAACACCAATGTTTAGGTATATTTAGGTGAATTATATCAAATTGAGCAGGACTATTTTGAAAATCATAACCATTTTTACACATCATGTCTGCTTTTCTTGCTTTGACATTGACATAATAAGTCATTTTCAAAAATCGGCTAGTTTTCATTATTTTATGACTATTGTTTGGACAATATTGATATTGTAAATCGATGCAAAGTGTATTTCAAATGGCCTCCATCATTTTTCAAAGTCAATATAGCAATCTTCATTACTACAAAAAGTATGTATTTTTATATAGACCATTTATATTTTATAGATATATTTGCAAACCTCATTGTAAAAGACATCACCAAGTTGACAGGGAGAAAGGTGAAAAAATTGCTTTCTATAACTATATTTAGAATAAGTTATGAACATAACAACTGAAGCTTTTTGGTACGTTTTGGGAGTATTTAAGGTGTGATTTACCCTCGATTCCAAAGGGAAAAATATTCCTCACCTACTCACCACTTTTGTATACGGATTTGTCTTCTATCAATATATCTTGTGGAAAAAATTCTCCAACAAAAGCTGTCAGGTTTTCCCAAATTTAAGAGGGGGTTAAGTACCTTTTGTCCATAGGCGTGTACTCTCCTTGCATAAATTGCAAACCATGTGCGGCGCCCATGAACTGTCCTGGTCTCCAAGTTTAATTTTGAAATACGTATAGTAGGCTCTCTCGTAGAAATTATCGATTTGTTCTCTATTTTCTTTGAAAAGAAACTCGCCACAAGCGTGACAGAACAAATCTGGATAATTTTTACCGTGCCTTGAGAATGGCATTTTTATTTATTTTCCAAAAATATGAAAATGATAAGGTATCACCATTCATATCTAAATCTCGGGAACTTTTCATTAAATACTTACTAGCATCACATATTTCCAGACTTACTACTAGCAACAAATCATACAAATTTTCCTCTAATGGTGATAAATTTTATATTGATTCCGAGAAAGCAACTATTCCCCCTGTCAATGGGACAACAAACTAAATTTCATAAACCTTAAAAGAAAGAATTTCTAGAATTGATTACAACACAGCTCTCCCATCGTCAGACTCAGCCTGACGATGGGAGAAGTATTTCTCGAAATGTAGCTCGTAAAAAGCTTACGACTCATGACATGATAAAGCTCTCACATCTATGGCTTCTTCTGAGTCCATAAAGTTCAGAATTTGGATCACAGTTTTTAGTATCATAATAATGGACTACATGGGATTGATTGTCAGGTCCATCTGATAAAAATGACAATAATATATTTATTTATTTATATATTTATATATTTATTTTAATTAATTAATTTATATTTATATTTATAATATATTTATTTTTTTCTTTGTTAAATAGGCAAACAACTTAACATTATTGTTTATAGTGTTTGTTCTAATGCCAATTTTCATTGTTGAAGCTTGAGGAACTAAAAAGAGAATTAAAAAATATCAAAACAGAATACAATTTTTGGTCAAAAGTTTAAGCACAAACCTGACATGATGGGTGAAAATCGAGATCACTCGCATGCAGGACTCAGACAATAGCTAAGAAAAAAAGTTTCCTGCCCTGACAGAAAAATTGTGTTGACTAGTGTATCTTCTCTTCTCCAGCTAATAATATAATAAGTAAACAAAGAAAAACGTATTTTTGAATAAAACACATCTCATGGTACAGCACTACTAAATTGTATAGAGTTTGTATTAGATTAAAAAACACATTTTTCTAAAAAAAGTCAATGTTACAGTAACGGAGAGGACAAAATAATGTATTTTCGTCCAGAAGAAAGAATAATGTGATCGCAGTTGACAGCTAAAATTCTAAATAATTCGAAATAAATTTTCTCGAGAAGGAGTTGGCACTACTGATATATATAATTGTGTTATGTATAGTCTACCGCAAGAACTTGTTGCCATGAAGCAATGCTTCATTTGATATCAAATATTTGAGAGTATTTGTAAACGATTCTGTTTTTCAGTTCTTTTTATAAACTTAACAGCCAACGTAGTTTTCTACCCGATCAATCTGTAGTTACTACCAAATTCCTACTGAAAAATGCCTGCAAGTTACAGGTAAGCCCTTGCACAGTGTAAATGAAATACTGACAGTATGATGTAACCCTTATCACTCTTCAAAGGGGAACATAAGAAGAATTAAAGTATCAAAAGAGTTCCTTAAATATTATATACCTACATACAAAAGCCGCGAAAATACTCTAAATGGTCTTACAATTAACAGCCAAGAATGCTCTCATATGAAGTGGAAGCAATCCCTATCTGAAACAACTTAAATCTCCCACCATGTCATGAAAAATGTTGAAAAGTTGAAGAATTGTATATAGAAAGTGTAGATATAAAATATACTTTCTTACATAGCACTTGATACATTTTCCAACAACTGATTAAAACAACTAACACTCACACCAGACAAAGATGATATGATCACAGAAGCTGACTAGGTTATGTCATGGAAACCAGTTTTTAAACTGTATGGAAAAAAATGACGAAACCAATTCAATGACATCAACAAGGATTTCATTTGCAGTAAGGCGTTTGGCAAACAGATTAAAAGCCTATCTTACTTTAAGGATTAAAAACTGTAAGCCGAATTAGGTTTTTTGTAGTACACGACGGACTACGGCAAAGAAATTGAATTTTAAACCAATTTTAGACTCTTTTGCAATTTATTGAAGCACAGACCGTGAATTCAACATCTAATGGGATTTCATATTTATAATCAAACATAATAAAATAAAATCAAATTTTAATTATTCAATTTTGCTGTTTATCTTTGACAATATGCTTTGGTTAAATAATAAATAGTTTAGTGTTCCCATGATTAATTAGTCTCACTTTGACGGTTAGGGAAAGAGAGAAAGAGGACAGAGAGAGGGAGGGAAAGAGAGAGAGAGAGAGAGAGAGAGAGAGAGAGAGAGAGAGAGAGAGAGAGAGAGAGAGAGAGAGAGATAGGCAGATATATCAACATCAGGGCTTTTGCCGAGATTAAGAGACGGCCACAGGGAAAGGAAGGGACTTTTTTATTTTACAACTATAGCTGTACAACAATACACTGGTGGAATTCTTGAAGAAACTAGGTCATGTTATTGATATTCAGTAAGGATTTAGAGGATCTCGCTCTTCTGATAACTTTTTGACTGAAAACACAGGATACATTTATAAATGTATTTATAAGTCCGATGAAGGACATGCTACAGCTCTTAATATATCTAAGGCATTTGATAACATGTGGGACGTTGGCCTGCTTCAAAACCTTTCTCTCAAATCGTAAAATCTTTTGTCACACTGGGTGGAATTACACCTGATGACTATATCCATTAATCTTGACGAGCAACGAGGTTCTATCCTTGGTCCAGCTTTCTTTCTCCTTTATATCAATGATCTATTTGGTAACTTACTTCAGTTCATCAACATTTGTAATGATGACACTATCTTGTACCCTGACTTTGGCCACAGGGCAACTCGACAGTAACAGGTCAAACCAGCGGAAGATTTTCTCTGTCTCCCTATGTTGTCACATTGGCTGTTTTTAGTGTTTACCTAGAGTTGACTGGTAAATACCCTCGGTGTTCTTAGTGCTGATTGTTAAACCAAAGATGGTGCAGGCGGTGGGGGAAAGCTCCACTGTACACTGTTTACTGTCATTCCCCCTCCAACCCCATCACTGGTAGCGTCGAGAGTACAATCTTCAGCAAGCAGATATTATCAGAACTTGTCCACATTACCTCTCGCCAATAGTAATCGCAAGTTAAATACCTTTCCATTGATCTGTACTTTATGCCTATTTTTGGGTTAGGAAATGCTAGAAGATGTTCATCAACACTGTGACAAATAATTTTGCTAAATAGTGATTGATATGCATTCCCTTAAGGAATTGATGGCCTTTCTCGCTGAATATTTTTAGGCATTTAAACGTATTCATTATTTTCTACAGATTTTCTTACTGAAAGTGTTGAATGCCTTTATGATATCCAAGCACAGGTATACAGATTGACGTTTTGCCACCTGTTTTGCAACTTAGGAGAAAACAATATAGAATAATTTGTCTTTCATCCCTTTATGAAAGAGAAATTGCTTTCTAGGAACTAGGCAGTTGAACAGAGTCCTGGTTAGGACATGTATCCCTATTTGTAGTAAGTCAATTTCTCTATTGCTGTCTTGTCAAGTTGTGTTCCAAAGTTCTTGCAGTTATGGTATCAGCACCTGTAACTTTGCCACTCGGCAGGCAATTTATGGATTTCACAACTCTATCCAAAACAGGTTGACCATTCTTGTCATGGTTTATGTCCAACTGTGGTAGCCTTCTCATTGTTTCCTTGTTAATTTGAAATGGCCTGTTCAGAAAGGCCTTAAGTGTTTAGCCTATTGCTCAAGGACCTCGGATTTCATTCAGCAAACTATTGTTTCACCAGTATAGACAGTTTTAAAGTACTGGGTGACTTTGATCCAAACAGTGTCTTGTTTGTATCATGGAAGCATTTTTTACTGGTGACTTTCAACACTAAATTGTTGAGCAAAAATCCTGAATCCCTCACCATTGCGCTGAAATGTGCATTGGACGTTGCTGAAGGACACTATCTTTGCAAGAGACTTATTGCTGATACAGCCTTTAAGCAGTCTGTGCTCATTAACTTAGTGATGTCGACTCATTTTCATCAAACCAATCTTGGTAGTTGCGCGTGACAGGAAGCATTTTCTAATATGTCGTGAGTTAGATAGTGTCTCTGAAAGATCTGTTACTAAAGTACTCTGTAATCTGGATGAGTTTTGCTCTCCAATACAGAGATCTTGCAAACTCTGTACAAACTGTAGGCTTCTTCAGCTGGAAAACATGTAGTCTGAAGTTAGCTTCCCATAAATATTGTAGATAGGGAGACACGTAATCTTTATTACAGTTGAGGAGTTTTGATCACTTTAAAAGTCAGGACGGCACTGGAACTTTGTCACATGTACATCCTGGTTGTCCTTTTTCCTGACAATAACATAGTCAAAGAGAAATCAGTGCCTATAATTAGGGTTCATCAATAACATCCCGTCTTGGGCAGGTTTACGGAATAGAGTATTGGTGATCAGACGTCCGTCCTCAATCAAAAACTTTAAAAGAAAAAGCCCATAACCAGTAAATATTTAAATAATAAGTCACTCATCCAGAAAAATGCAAATGTTATATAATCCTGTGTGCCACTTTCTAGCTTTGAATGAGTCTTATGCAAGATTAGATTGACAGTCTCTCTATTCAGTCTCTGTTCTTCTTACAGGCTTTCAAGGAATGCGAAATAGCACTGAAATTAGAAGCTAATGTATAGTTGGATTTTAGGCCTCCGTTGGGGTATCGTGGTAAGTAAAGCTCAAGGAAGGGTAAAAAGGTTATAGTGAATCCAGTGATATAAAACAGACATGTGTAATTTAGAAATTTCCATAAAAGCTTGGTGATATTATCAGTTTATTAGTAATTTAATATTTTGAATTCTACCAAGAAAAGATATTAGGAAACAGTACTCTTTTTATTTTCGAAAATGAGTTTGAAGCAAAGAGCCGTTACAAGGTTGTTTGATTATTTACAAAAAGAATGCTTTCCATGCAACTGGCAGGATTCTGTTAGCGGGATCTGCAACTATCACAGGTATCACATGGATGTGAAATGCTTTTTTTCTCTTTATTTTGTAGAAATTTCTGTAAGGTATTAAAATAAATGAGCTGTGGTGCAAAATCTACATAAAATTCACATTTATTTTGGACACATAGTTTTCTGGAACTTCTTCTGATCAAGACATCAGAATGAGAAAATGCAGCTTTGGCTGAAATTGATGCTAGAGGAAGAAGAACGAAAAGACTTCAGAGTGTGAAAATACAACTTTTGATGGAAATTTTTCAGGATCGTTTAGGCTAGAATAGATTAACTTGCAGTGAGTACAAAGTGAGTACTCCATTTATCAGTATTATATACTTAAAGCCTGACATCACAGCAGCACCAGAACAAAAAACAAAAATCACTCAACCATTTTAGTTGCAACATAAAATTTCATGCAAATATTTGAAACCACACCATCCTCCTTTCATCAGCCTTTAACTACGAGAGATTCTGTGCTTGAATGGGTATTTCAATAAACGAGTAGAAGTCAAACCATTAGCTACAGAGAATTATTATAGCAGTGACAAGAAGATAAGTAATGTCTCCAGGTTTAACCAACTATTTCGTTTCTAGAATCACTTTAGAAATATCTTGTTGTTTGCATATATCGTAAACTATAGAGTAAGTATCATTATACAAATCAATGTGCCTCTGTTTCCTTTGTCAATGAATTAGCTCCAGTCTCCAGTTCAATAAAATAACGCTCAAAATAATTGTATCTATTAAGACATTAATGTAGCCTATTAATTCAAATATTTTAATTCCTAGGAAAGCGTTGTTTGTAATAGATCAAGTTAAAGCTAGTAAAGGTGGAAGACTTTAGCAATTTTTAGGTCGACATGGAGTGTCCCTTTCCACTAAAATACGCAGATTTGTCAACATGACCCAGGCAGATAACTTAACAATTGCATTTCATATATTGGTTATTTTTGCTTGCTTCTGAATAAGGGGCAATGTATACCAAAATATGTTATAGGAAAGGACACGAATTGGTGCATTGTTAGATAGGATAATTGATTTAAAATGTAATGTAACCATTGTAAAGACGACAATAACTGAGAAAAGCAGTTAACNTCCTAGGAAAGCGTTGTTTGTAAATGCCAAGTGGAAAAAAAATATTCGTTCCAATAATAGATCAAGTTAAAGCTAGTAAAGGTGGAAGTCTTTAGCAATTTTTAGGTCGACATGGAGTGTCCCTTTCCCCTAAAATACGCAGATTTGTCAACATGAGCCAGGCAGATAACTTAACAATTGCATTTCATATATTGGTTATTTTTGCTTGCTTCTGAATAAGGGGCAATATATACCAAAATATGTTATAGGAAAGGACACGAATTGGTGTATTGTTAGATAGGATAATTGATTTAAAATGTAATGTAACCATTGTAAAGACGACAATAACTGAGAAAAGCAGTTAACATCAGAAAGATTGCGTCACACCTATCCTATCTTCAAAGGCGGATGGTACAAAGCTTTCTTCAATGCTATCATTTGGGGGGGCAAAGAGATAAGGTGACGGTCTGAATAGTGGTACAGTTTATTAAATACTCCAGAATAGTTCGGTCTGAATAGTGGTACAGTTTATTAAATACTCCAGAATAGTAATCTTAGGCTTGATGACAGATAAAACATGTAGCATGTGTCATTGTATATAGAAGAAGAGTCTGTTTGTTGCAAGGAAATATTTTGAATAGGTCACCTACAGCATTAAAAGTAGTGAGGTTAGATTTGACAGATATTTAAGCAAGCAACTAAACATTGGTACAAAAGTGTTTTTCACACGGTTTGGGGCAAATTGGAACAAGGTCTGAAGTAGACAGTAAAATTTCTTTGAGAGAGAAGTAAGAGTCCAGGTAGTTTTCTCAATTAAATTTATTTAAAGCTGATCCTGAGCATTTACTTCTGTTGCTACCTTTAAGAAAAGTCTTCTGTAACAGGAACTGCTATCTTTTTAACACAAATAATATGATATGTAAATTTTATTTTATTTTTACGCAAAATAGTACATTGTCTTTATTTTCAACTGCCCCGTTTTGTGACTATTTGTGCCTGTAAAAGTCAATTTTCTGTTGCGTTTGTTTCAGTTGAGTTAAAGTCAAAATGTTTGGAGTTCTCAGGTCTTTTATTTATGTGTACGACGATAACCGTTGTGTTCCTTGATTTACTAAAGATACTTCGTTGTCTGCTGCTGCTTATGCAATGTCGTAGACGACAGCGCTTCTTTTTCTTCAACCTTTTACACTTTTTCCCTGACACAGTAGGCAACTGAATAATAAATCTCTGTTTTATTTTCACACCCATTTTTAATGAACTGTTCACTCTGCATCCCTTGCTTGTGATCAAAGGTTTGCATTTTGACCATTTCGACCAGCGACTCAGTAAACAATCTCCTATAAAGAAGAGCAAAGAGTAAAAACTTTATACAATAAATAATGAAAAATCAATACATAATTTTATATTTTTATAAGTGGTTGTTCTAAAGAGAGGGCTGAGCAGTAAAAATTTTGCCAGAAAGCACAGCTCATTTCCTTCACGAAATCAACACACCTGGGTAACTAACGAACTGAATCAAATTTAATTTTTAACAGTAATTGGTCGAGACCTTAGGACCTGGTGAGTGTACTGCTATACAAAAATTCATCCTAATTCAGAGCCTTTGATGAAAGTACCCTTTCACTGACACCTACACTTTTATTGGTAACTCTTTTCAAGTGTAAGTATCTTCTACAAGTTATTTGTCGTAAGCTACATAAGTTTTTTCAGAAATATTCTCTGTAAAGAACCCTTTTTCTCTAAAATCTCTGATTATGGGTGAAAAAACCCACCCCATTTGGAAAATCTTTTGTTCTAGGATTGACACAAGTTTAGGAAGAAGTATGAATACCACTTTTTAAACCGGAGTGTACCCGCCTGGCCATAACTAAAATACTTAAATCAAAATAAACCCCTTACTTTGTACAACTGAAAGGTTTTAATTAGAATTTTAGCAGCTAAGCCTCTTCTTTCATAAAATGTGACTTTTTTCTAACTTTCTTCATTTTCTTTATTACATTGCTAAACCGTACCAAAGCTATGCTGTTTGTGTCGTCTGCTGGTTGCGTGACAAGAACCAAAGTAGAACTTTTACTGGGCAACTCCCATTTTGGCTTTCGGAAAGGAAGACGGTGTACAGATGTCATCTTTGTACTTCGACACCTGTGTGAAAGAGCTATTGTACACATTAAAGACCTCCATTCGGTGCTCATAAGTCAAGAAAAGGCCTTCGACCGAGTCAACAGAGAGAAGAATTGAAAGGATCCTCGAGCAATATTGTCAAGGGTCAAGTGCTGGACAAAATCAGGGCAATCTACGCCAACAACATGAACGCTGCACCTCCAGCCAGTGGGGCATCCAACTGGTTTCCAGTTATATCAGCTTATAGACAAAGCTGCGTTCTCTCCACTCTACTTTTGTGACTTACATGGACCAAGTCACTAAAGAAGCCAATTCAGACCTTGAGACTTTGAATAAACTACTTTTCGCTGATGACCAGGCTCTGAAGAATCAGGATGTAACAAAATTCTAAGAGCACACGGACCAACTCAGACCAACTCGGACCAATTCAGAACTTGAGACTTTGAATAAACTACTTTTCGCTGATGACCAGGCTTTCAGACCTTGAGACTTTGAATAAACTACTTTTCGCTGATGACCAGGCTCTGAAGAATCAGGATGTAACAAAATTCTAAGAACACACGGACCAACTCAACATCAGTTGTGAGAAATATATGAAGATCAATGTCAGCAAAACTGAAGTTATGTCAGTAATTAGAAACTCGGGGAAACGTGACACTAACATCAACGGCACACAGCTGAAACAACCTAAAGAATTCAAATACCTTGGCAGCGTCTTCACTGAAGATGGAAAACTAGACAGGGAGATAGAACATGATGCCAGAAAGCAAACGCAGCCAAGTGCCAGCTTTTTCCTCTTTTGAAACATCCCAGCATTCCCATGGACACGAAGCAAAACTCATTAACACTCATTAACACTCATTAACATCTTCGTTCCAACACTAACATACCAGTGCCAGACATGGGCCCTAACAAAAGCCTTGAAAAAGAATTGGTAACATATGAACGTGTTGCCTGAGAAAAGCCGTCAATACGATCAGATTTTGAAGTTGAGCAAAATAAGGAACCACCGCAAAAGCTACCCTTTGGAACAGAAAAGTTGTGGAAAACTTCTTCGAAAATGGAAATAGCACTATCTTTTTAACAAAAAATCTAAGCAGAAATCAAAAGGATTTAGATTAAAT
>RDPX01000063.1:2527662-2540527 GCA_003991215.1 Morbakka virulenta | reverse complement strand
TATTTTACTTGGCCTATTTTACTTGGCCTATTTTACTTGGCCTATTTTACTTGGCCTATTTTACTTGGCCTATTTTACTTGGCCTATTTTACTTGGCTTATTTTACTTGGCTTATTTTACTTGGCCTATTTTACTTGGCCTTTTTTACTTGGCCTATTTTACTTGGCCTATTTTACTTGGCCTATTTTACTTGTCTTATTTTGCTTGACCTATTTACTTGGCCTATTTTATAAAATACATCTGCCAGGAAAGGATTTTCTTTTGAGGTACCTGAATTTCAAGTTTGAGGAAATTGATCGAACTTTTGACTTTACCTGTCTTGGTTTTGTTTCATAATCGATGAGAAATAAAAAACATTACTAAAATCTATCAATAAAAGCATTAATTCTTGAATCAAAATTCTTAAGAGGAGAACTTGACAGAAAGAATAGAAATTCAATTAAATAATTTATTTTAATAAAAACATATCGTCATTTAAATCTCCATTTTAATATTTTAATAAAGAAATGTGAAATTATTGTTTAAGAATATAATAAGATAGGTTTTAATCCTTGCCGCCTTTGAAAGCAATTTTGCTGCTGGCTAACACTTGTAGACTAACTGAACAACAAAAGAGTTGTCCCTGAAGCTCTCATAAACAGTTATTAGTTTAACATAATAGAAGATTTACAGCATGTACAAAAAACGATGACGAAAATGAAGTTTGTGTATGTGACCTTTTCCCTGTTATATTACATCCTTGGTAGATCCTTTGAAGAGACTTGCAATAGAGGTTTGAAGAATCTCTATACTGAATAGTCATCTTAATAAAAGTCATTACATTTTGGGTGCGAAGCTCAGGTTTTTACTCCAGAAAATCGAGTGAGTCCAAAGTATTTTGGCTACTACTTTCTCAGTGAACCACGGAGTTCGCTGTTCTTCAAACAATAACTTTTGTTTTTCTTATTTTTTTCATTCAAACAGTTTATTTTAAATACTGTTTTAATATGATATGCGGTATTACCTTAAAGGAGAGAAAAATCAGCCAGGAGCTTCGGCAAAGAACAAACATACGTTGCATCTCAGTCAAAGAAAAGCCCACAAGATTAAGGTGGTTTAAAAAGTATCGAGAATGGAAGACAATTGTTATGTAAACATGGAAGCAGAATGGTTAGGTAAAAGATCAAGGGAAAAGGTGGGTTGACCTCAAGACACGTTGATTCAAGCCATCACAAGTTTTTACCTTGTTAAATACAAAAAGAATATCCATGTGACTGGTCCATAGAATGAGAAAGCATTCTGAAGGAGAGAGAGGGGAAAAAATATATTTTTTAATCCATTAAAGCAGATCACCTTGAGTATTAGAAATTGGTACAAAAATTAAAAGCAAAACAAATGTTTCAAGCAAGAAAACAAACAATCTTCAATGTCTTGAACATGTTGAGTTCATACCTTTGTATATTTTGAAATATGTATGATTATTGTATTTGCAACTAGCAAGGCAATTCAAAGAAGAATTGTACCACAATTAAGCAAAGTTCCTTTAGGGAAAGGAATTAATAACACTAGTTCAAATTACGTTTATCGTAGCAGTAGATGGGTTCAAACCAATTGTGGATTTAAAATGCCATCAAATAACAGAGGAGAAAGATTATTAATTTTCTTCAAAAATGCATGTACATTTTTAAAAAAAAATAGAACATGAAGGTAAAGCATTCTGCTAAGCTTTCCTCGCTCGTACCAGATCACTATGCATCACCTCGTGTGACTCGTTTCACTCAACAACTTCAGCCATATGTTGTTGCTGTCCTTTGGTATAACAAATATTTCTATCTCAATGCAGTTTTTTTCAAATCAAGAAGCTACACTGTTGAGCTCTTTAGCTTGAAGTTGAGTGCTTTCCTCCATTATGTAAGATGAACATTTTCAGTCTAAAGTCGACTCCTATCTCTTAGCTTTAATTTTTTTGTTTGTGTTTCTTTCACAGTCCCATATCCTTTGTATCTTTATGCCTCGCACGGGAACCAAAAAAGCATAGGTAACCTATTAATATTCTTGTACAAGAGTACCCCTTAAGTAAGGCTTTTATCAAAATGATTCCTCTTTGAAATATAAAACTGGACGCTAATTTAATGGAGCCCCAGTAAAATGTTTTTCGAGGAAAAAAATATTTTTTTGAAGAGGTTGTTCTTTAGGACGGTAGGAAATTTCTTTCTTGTTACGATACCCAGTTCTTTTTCTTCCTTAAATGCAAGAGGACTTAATTTGATTTTCTTTAAGGTGATGTTTTTAATATAAAGGTTTTGGAAAGAAAATGATTTGTATAAGGAAGTATTATTTTACATTTCTAAGACTCACAATTACTTAAGAGTCGACAAGGTCTGCAACAGGATCCTAGAAATCATTGGACAATGTGACGACTTTCATTCCAAAATCGAAAGTTGCAAACTTACATTATACGGTAACATTACAAGAGTAGGAAGCCTTACAAAATGATCTTCCACATTACGCTACGAAGAAAGAGAAAGGAAGGTAATCAGAATAAGAGAAGGAAAGATTAAACCAAAGAACAAAAATATTTGTATTTTAGACATTCCCAGGAGGAGATGCACAAGACAGTGTGAAACTGTAAGCAGCGATGCAACAATAAATCTTCTCTCTCTTATAGCGCAGAAAAATGTAACGATAGAGAATATCATTCGAAATTGAATGTGGCTAACTCCAATGGAGATAAATAATTTTAATTGTAGGTTGCCACAAACTTTAAATGTCTCTGTACATCCTTATTGCTACATTTCGGAGATAGTTATTTTATGTAACAATTCTCAACAAGGAAAGGAAGAGGAAAAGAACCTCTTAAAAATATGCCCACTCACCTAAACGTTAAGGAATACAGGATAATGATTCTGTATTCTATGTAAAATAATAAATGTTTTGAAAAAAGAAATATTTAGTCTTATTTTGTTGGGGTTATTCATGGCTCCTGTAATAATTCATTGTGTTGTGTTTCCTTACTTCATTTTCTTTCTTCCCATACTTTTAATACACTTTCTTCCCGATATTTGTTTGCTGAAAGTCCCCCTTGTAAACGGTCTTTGTTGGAATATTGCGGAGTTTTTTGTCAAGTGCCTTTCCTGACGCCAAGACAAATCAAAGATACGCTATAATCTTACCAAATCAAAGTTCTCGCCCATAAAATGTTAAATTCGGATTTTTCATGTCCGAGTCTCTCTGTGTGCCTCTCTGCGTGTTTCAAAAAAGAGAAAACGGACAGTTTCAAATCTTGACAATAAAAGTGATAATTGAAATCCCCGAGAAATGATAATTAAATAAGCTAAAATATTAGGGTCGAAATGAGTGTTTCTTGACCGTGGAGTGCACCATTGTGGTCTGTCTTTGGGATAAACTGTTTTCTGTCAACACCAGTCCCTTATTTTTATCTCTTCCCATCCTGCTTTGCGAAAAAAACACAAAGGCAGTGAATACAATTGGTTCAGTATTATAAAAGAAATTAATATAATTACTTGAAACGTGGAAATAAAAAACATAGTCTACATTTCCTCCTTTAACATTTTGTAACTACCTAGATTTCATAGTACAAAACCACCAAAATTTAAAAGGCAATATTGTTTTTCATTGGGATTCTTTAGCATCTTTTCTAATGGCAGGTAGTATAAAGTTGTTCTGTAATTATTGGTTAATGCAATTCGATTAAAGTGAATAATAACTTGTGACTTTGTTCGTGCTGCAAAATTCCTTTCTTATTTCCTTAATGTATCTGTGTCGTTAAATAAAGGAAAGATATTATTATTATTATCAGTATTGGTTTCAGTCAGAATTTGTTAAGGTATCAGCACAATGCCAAAAGAATTTCACTCGCAAAAAGTCCAACATAAACCGACAGTAATCCAGACCTATAATGATTACACTTTTTCTACAACAGGAAAAGTGTCCACATTGCACTCTGTGAAGACGAAAGAATTTATATTTAATGTATCGTGTGTAATCTTTCTTGATTTTCTTAGGAATTGATTTGTGAGCAATAGGTTCTTGTTTTTTTATTATAAGCACACAACAGCTTTGGTTAGTATCTGCTTATGGTTATTCGGTAGTTCTCTAGCATAATCAAGAACCTTTCATCATCCTTTGTCAGTCATTTTGTGATAACTAAGGCTAATTTACTTTAAACGATTTTGATACTTTACCATTGTAAACATAATTTTAAGAGCTCTTAACTCTGTCCAGATTTTCAAGTTACTCAGAGAAAAGGTTAGATTTTACAAAAATTAACGTGGGCTTCCCTTTTTAATGGTATTTTGTAAATCTTGTGTTAGGTTTCAGACAAGTATAAAAGTGAAGGGTGGTAGGTTCTCTGATATTTAAGCAATATGTTTACTTGTTCTAGATAGAATTGCCATATCACTTACGTTTATTATATGTAGGATACAATATACTAATTTAGATACTTTTTTTGCATTTTTTAGGATTGATTCTTGTAGGGTTTCTTTAGTTATTCTGAAAAACACCCCTGATTGTAGAACATACCCATTTGGGTCATTTGAAGTATTTTCATGGACAAATAACCACTTGACGTAATGTACAAACAATTTAAACGTGCGTCATATGAGACATTACTAAAATCTAATTCAAATGAATTTGCCTTTGTTCAGAGTATACTTATGATAGTATATTGGCTAAAAATTGAAAAGCAGAATTCCAGCTTGCAGCTTCTGAAATAATACCCTTTGAAGCAAAAAAGCTAAGTAACTCCTATCAAAAAACCAGTAAACACTTTATTTGTAACATAAGAATCTGTTTCCGTTGTGTTGGTAAGTACACACACACTTTCATACTTGAGGAATAGGATACTTTCTTGAAATACATATTTCAGACCTGTACCCACACACAACAACCATTTAGACATTTTTTGTGTTACAAAAATTGACCATCAATAATAGCAAAAGTCTTGCAGAAAGCATCTAGACAAAAAAGTAACTAATAATGTTTTTTCAGTCAACCTTTTTATAATTTCTATTCACCTTGAATCATGGATCTCATTCCAGAATAAGATAATTTGATAATTTCTTTTTTCTGTATCCCTTGGGTATGCTCAATTTTATTATTTTTGCTCTAATACTCCTACTGTTAATTTAATCACAGTTGTAAACATTTCTTCATATAAATATGTCTCAATGAATATAGCTGCAGTAATCTTGTCAGCTTGTGCTGTTGTCAAGTCGGTAACACGCAACGTCTTGCTTCCAACCAAGCTCAGGTACTGTAGTAGCATTCCAGGTTCTATTGGAATTCCGTAGATTCACTTGCTTGACTTTCCTTCTCCTTTCTTGACACATTACAAAGGTGGTAGCCATCTTCATTCTCTAAGTCCTTTAACCTCATTAACTTTCCGAAAAAATGCTTTTCTGAGAAACTGAAGAGACTTTCCTGAACAATTGCTTTAACATTTTCTTTTAATAAACAACATGATTTTGGGCCAATCGTTTCTTGAAGTATCTGAGATAACGCATCACCTCATAAAGTTGGTGATAAGTTGCTTATCTTAGCAGGAAAAGACAGTTTTTACAATTCTGATAGATTCATAATCTAACTTGAAACAAATATGGTTTCTTTGACAGTAATTCCTTAAACAATCTTTCGAAAGTGCAAGGTTAAAAAGACAGTTATTTGAACCGAAACAAGATTCAAATTTTCTGCATTGTGTATAATTGTGTAGTTGTATACAGTTTTGTAGACGCTCCCTTAAATTATATAAAATTTTCTCACCCCTGCAATGATTGCTCATTAACCACTTGGTTAGTGAAAATTATGTAGTGGTTGAAATATTAGAGTAAATAAAAAAAACGACAGTATAAATGAAAGTTGGAATTCTTGAGTGTATTTTTCTTAACACATTCCTCGCAGTAATATATTTTCATATCACTTAGTGATACTCAGCAAACAATTCAGGAGATTAAACTAAAAGCCAACCACAAACCTCTTTTTTATTTCATATCGTTTTGTAAGTCAAGTAATAAGAAATGTATTTTCCTTTCTTGTTTTCCAATGTAACAAATTAACTAGTGGCTTCGTGGATCTTTTCAAAATTCAAATGAAANCATGTTCCCAAAATTCCATGGGTTCCTTTCTGTTTGTTTGCAAAATCTCACCCTTAACTGCCTATGTATCTTAACATTATCATTTTTCCTATCCTCAGTCAATGAATTTCTTAACATTTGCCGGCGAAGCTACATCTCGGGTACCTTGAGTCTTCTCTTTAAATGTAACGATGTCATCCAATATACAAAAAGATCAGACATTACAAAAACAGTTCTACAGGATTTCCTTCGTTCTCATCGTCATTGATCTATCTGCCTATGTATCTTAACATTATCATTTTTCCTATCCTCAGTCAATGAATTTCTTAACATTTGCCGGCGAAGCTACATCTCAGGTACCTTGAGTCTTCTCTTTAAATGTAACGATGTCATCCAATATACAAAAAGATCAGACATTACAAAAACAGTTCTACAGGACTTCCTTCGTTCTCATCGTCATTGATCTATCTTTTAATTCCCTAAACAAAAATCTCTATAAACTGTATCATGCTTTCCCTAAGCTTCTTTGAATTTCCTCTGTTACAAATTACGTCTGTCACCACACAAACAAGCTAGTTGAATTTCTTTCTTGGTTTGATTTTTAATTATACATGGGATTTCAGTTGGGTATCATTTTGTAGGGTACGTCAGTTTTTACTACATTCATTTCGTATTTTGATAAATCTAAAGTTCTAAATGAAATGTAACATAAAATGAATGTAAAAATAAAGTAAGCAAAAGACAAAAATAGTATTTTGATGGACAAATTCTTAGCACGGGAATGAATTTTATATTACAACAGAAACTAACCCTTTCAATTTTTATAGAGCTGTCTTTGAAAAAGATAAATTGGGTACTGTATCATAACGTAGTAAGTTGGAAGGTCCTGTCAACATTAAACTTCCATAATCGCTCCAAATGGCCAAACAGTGTACAAAAAGCCAGAAAAGAAATTGGTTTAGTTATGTTAAGAACTTTTTAACATGACAGGTTGCATCAATCACTTTAAACCACTGTCAACTATTAATTTATCAGCAATAAGAAAACAGACAGGGGAGGCCAGTCATAGTTAACAGCTTTAATCACAGAGAAACATCAGTCAGGTTTGCTTACCTTCGCTCTGTTTAGAAAAATGATTTTCTCCGTCGATACCTCTAATTGTCAATATTATCACACAATACACAGCTATATATTTCAGTTTTGAAATCCATAGCTTCCGTTCTTTTATTTCCTTCATAACATGCATTCCCTTGAATCCACTTCGTTCGAAACTATTGGGAATATCTTAATAGCATGTTCAATTCTAGTTAAAATATAATTTCATTCAACGAATAATTTTTCTCATCACTGCTGGCAAGTAACTAGTCCATATCTGTATGAAATGTTGAAGAATGAAGAGGTGTGTGAAAGCGTTTGATTCGACAATGAGGATTATTTCAACTCACTGGTTACAGAACTCCACTTAACAACTTTCATTTCTAGTCCTTGAAAGCCAACAGCTAGAGGTTCTCTGACTCATATCAACACTAAGAATTTAATAAGTATCTTTTGTTACACTAAGAGTTGAGAGTCTTTGTACCTGACTGTCATACCTCGTGAAATATTCAAAACTTTTAAACAAGAGTTAACCCTGCTGAAAGATTTTTCTTGCTTTGCAGGACATTAAGCCCTAATCAATGACATTTCTTTGTGAGGTTCAATTGATGTGTTTTGTCGGTGAAAAGAGAGGCAAACAAAAAAATAAATTAAAAAAATTAATTGATTAATTAATTAGATAGTTTGAGTAAGAACGGCAATGAGGCATACTAAATGTCTTGAAGGTCTGACTTTTCCCCGCATCTCTTTTCAAATGACCTCATTAACGTTGCAAACTTGGGAACAAACAATCGACACATTGAAAATCTGAATAAAGAAAACCAAAAATTTATCCGCTAAGCTGGGCATTGAGACTTTTAGTTGTGAAGTCTCTTGGGAAGATTTTTCCTCTCTTTTACATATAGGAATGACGCAGTTACTAAATTTAATGGCAAACATTGGGTGCATTTTACTTAATTTTTTGCTCTTGTGGGATGTGATAAAGTTAAACTAACCTATTGCTGGAAGACATAAAAACAAAAGGAACCTCGAATTCCTTCATGGTTTTTCCTTTAATAACAAGTCTTACAATAGCATGCACTTTGTCAGCTGGCGCAAATACTTCGCGATTTTTCCCATTCTTCGTCTGCAGAAACATCTTTTACAAGCAATGTTATAAACTCCAAAGATGAAGCATATGAAACGTGCATAAGTAAGTCCTTGTTCCATTTCATTATTATAACAAACTAACAAGGTCTGACACCTTACCTTGTACGTTCACTAAAACATTTACGTGAAAACAGCTCCAAGGGATTACCCTATACATTCTTGCTTTCCATCCTGGAAAAAGAACCAACATTCCAGTATACAATTGAGTCTTGTGATTTTTGTTGTCCACAAGTAAATTTCTTAAGGGTCTTCTTACTAAATAAACCCGTACATTAAAAATGTTACTAAAAATGGCTTAAAGATATTATTCTGTAATTTTTTTCTTTCCATCCTCACCTAAAAAAATCAATCCAGCACACAAATTAGTCTTGTAATTTCTGTTCCCATTCCAGTAAAACATGTGACAAAGTGTGACATATGGACACAAGTAAATTCCCTAACATTTTTAACCTTCTTAAGCAAAACATGATTTTGTTTAGCTGGTAATAGTTGAGCTTGGAACCTCGTTTATAGGGGTTTAAATGCATGCGAGCTCAAATATATATGCGAAGAGCCTCTGTACATTTTTTTTACATATTTTTCTTGTTACCTTATAGAACCATTTGGGCGAATTTATAACTGCTCTTTACCTTAATTCATTATTGAGAATGTCCCTAATTCCGTGACCAATATTGGTGTTTCTCTTGCCAAGTATTAGGATTATTGCGCCAAAATACTTAAGAAGAGTATAGAGACAAGTGGCATTTTACTTTTGGAACACAAACACGAAGGATTAATATTTTTATGTTTATAGCCTTCGTTTGATTAGTTTATGTACAGAAGGCCTTTTTAGTATGAATGCAATTCTAAAGAAAAACTTTACTGGAAGGTGCTCGTGTCTTCTTTTCGGTCATTTATCTCCAATGTTGCTTTTGGAAGAACTAATTCCATACTTTTGTTATCAATACGAGGTTTAAATTTTCATGTCTTTCCTTTATGTGTAGTACTTTTAATAAATAGCTACTACACTCGAAAATACATCTCCTTTTTTTCCATGCATGATACCCACACCTCATTACGCTCAACTTTTCCCTCAAATGGTTTACCTTTCACCTCTGCTTTGCAGCCCTCCATAACAATATCGATCAATTAAAGTATTTAAAAAATATTCTCTATTTAAACAGAGAGTTTACTTTTTCTAATTTTATTCCAACTATGATTCTAGCTTTCCTGATTCAGTTGCTCAGAAGAAAGTTATAGACTGTTGAGTGCACAAGATCACTTTTCATTTTATCTACCTGGTTGTAAACGAACGGCATTATACCTCTCTGATTGACTTCCTAGAATGTAAAAGAAAGTATTATCAAGTATGCAAATGGTTCGATGCGTCCAATAGCACATATCATCTTACAAGTGAAGGAGCTTTACAGTTATAATGCTAGTGAACACAACTCCATTATGGCAAAGTCTTGTTTCAACTACTCTCCCTACATTGAAATGATATCAAGGCTTGAGTCATCTTATTTTTGTACTTTAAGTTGCTTCAGGAGTTTACAACTCCCATCCTGAAGGTGTTAGAGTCCACTTGTCTAAAAAATCTTTGGTGAATTAAATATCTAGACATGGGCTACTTCACTGTTTGTTATATAAAATATTTCAGTGTTAATTATCATCTTGAAATCCCAGGTACGACTTTATCAATACGTAAGACGGTTGCAAGTGTCTTGGCCACCTTATCACAAATATTGAAAAGAAAATGGAAAAGAGAAGAAAGAAAAGAAAGAAAAGAAAGAAAAGAAATTTTGCCTCCCTGTTTAAAATTTAATATAGTATTCTTTGTAAAACAGGATGTACAGTTAATAAAGATCCAATAGATTTTTGACGCCAACAGCAGATTCACTGTTTTGCAAGCAAAGATTAATAACTTGGAACGACAAAGCAATCTGTGCTGTTCTTCTTGACAATATGTAATTTCAAGGAGCTGCAATTCAAAGGTAGAACGATGCAAAACAGGAATAAACAATATTATTCCGAGAAATTAACTGAAAGACTGACAGCGGATGGAGGTCCATAGATACCTCTCCCTTTGCTTTTAGTGACTTAGAATATACAGCACCAAGTATAACGGGAAAAGAAGATATAAGTTTAAGTAGTAAAGTAAGAGAAGCAGTTGGCTGTTTTGCATCTGTTTTCCTTAACTGCCTATGCAAGAGTTTGAAAAACATCGTCTCTTCTTTGATGTTTTCTCTAGTTGCTGACACCTTTGTGAGAGAAAGTATTCCCCTAAATTTAACAGATCTTAAAAGTTAATCTAATCCATTTTCACCTTACTTAGACGTATTAGGTTGTACTTAAGTTGAGGGGAGTGGTCACTTTCAGAGCAATATATGGCATAATACAAATCTTAGTTTTAGATAGATCAGTACTTTTTGATTACCTAACCGTCTCCTCCTTAGTGTCAACATTTAGTAGCTTATTTTGTTAACCCTTGAGGGCAGGATTGTTTTCTTTAAACAAAACAAACCTGGTTTCCTACGCAATGTATGGATTTTTACAATACCTTGTCATGTACGCATCAAAAATAAAATGAACAATGTTGAAATGAAAATCAAGAAAAGAGGTCTTGGCAAAATTAAAAACGCGTGACCTTGAGCCTATTCATTAATTCCTCTTGCAGAAAAGATATCAGACCCAATATTCATTAAGAACAATGTCGGTTCCTTTACTTCATATAAACGTCGCCAAAACAAGGTTAAATACGCAGATCAGAAAACCGCTTATATTAGTGTAAAGAGCTGATCCTAGCCGATTGCAATACCTTTCAGCAGTTGTTTCTTCATCTTTTTAAATAGGTATGGTCAAATAAACTTAAAATCCCATTAAAGAAACCAACGGAATGGAGCATATTAATGAGTCTCGGGTACATAGGTTTAGGAAGTGGATATTTTGATGGAGAGAAAGAATCATTTGAAATAAAAGCTTTACTGTTACTGATTCGTAGTCACGGAAATTTTGACTATCCGTGGCGGTGTTTTTTACTGAGCGGGTACCACCAGCTTCCTTGGCTACGCTTGTCTACTATAAATCCATGGTCACGTGAATGTAATTAAGACAATATTATGGGAACGGATAAAACGTTTTTCTTGTTGAGGCCAATTGCTAATTAGGGCTTCGTTTCCCTTATCGGTCTCAGTGGTTCTGCATCAAAACCCAGAAAAAGAAACTTGGTTGTCTCACAAGATGTCGAGCGGAATATTGTGCGAGTTTAGATCTTTGTGTCTTATGCTAACTGGGTTATCATGTTAGCTGTGTAATCGACGTATAATATAACGTCCGCTTTTAAAAAAGAGAGAGAAAATGGTAAACATATTGTTTATAGTTTGGTTATTATGAACACAAGAACACAAATTCGGGGATTAATAAAGTCAAGGAACAGGATAAAATAACCAGGAAAATTTATGGTCTCGACATTATATTATTTAAGAGCCTGTGAAGTAATTTGGTTAGATGTATATAAATAAAACAGCAGATGTCCACATGTATGTAGATACAATTTATCTGTGTACATTTGTTTCTTTAGTTCTGAATACAATCATTAACAAAACATTAGATTCAGATAAAGAAAATTTGTAAAAATCTCGTGCGTTAACAAAGACGCAGAGCTCGGTAGAAAAGTAGAAAACCCATTGCTATTATGCATGTGGTCACAGAAATTCACAGCTATTAGTTTTGGTTGCCTCGCATTCCATCTCACTTCACTGGACGGCAGCTTCTCGGTGTTGGTAGACCGAAAGGAAAAGCAAGCCCAGACTTGCTTTAAAGGAAAAGTATTACCAAGTAACAAAACAAATAACTGGAGATCAATAATTACCGAAACGTTCTTGGCACATGAGTTGCCATCATCAATATAAAATTTTGAGATTGAACAGTGCCAATCCTCCCTTTCTTATTATTCTCTTTCCAATTAAGTTGCTTTTTTTTCTTTTATTCCTATCCATCCCCCAATCATTTCATCTAAAATTGTCTTCCACAGTCTCCTTCTTGTTATCTTTCCATTGGTCTTCCCTTCAAAACATATTGGAATCGCTTGGTTCCACGACGAAATTTGCTTCTTCTTTTGATAGGATAACAAAAGGATAATAACATCAACCTACGTAGAGAGCGGACGTACCTAAGAAAGTTAAGGGTTGTCTGCAAAAAACTGCAAATAAATTACAATGTTCTCAGTAACCCTCGAGAAATGAGAGATCTCAAAAAGGAGGAACAAAATTATGACGGAACATGTAGTTTTTGATGAATGTTTGCTAGTAAGGACAGGAATGTAAGGTCCATTCAAGGTCAGAGATAAGGGAGGGGAGATTAAACTAACCATATCAGTAAATGTTGATCAGAGATGCGTTGTCCAGGAATACAACTTAGTGCAAAAACAGAATGTAATCTAAAACAACCTGTCACGAACGTAAACCAAGTCTATGGTGGTTTAAGTATGTATTAAACCCTCACGAAACTACCTTAATAACAATCATCTGAATTACAACGAAATGATATCGATATATATATATATATAT
>RDPX01000063.1:2450288-2526788 GCA_003991215.1 Morbakka virulenta | reverse complement strand
CAAATCATCTCCATCTATACCATATTATTGTTACAATTTTCTTGGCCTAAATGCATGTTGGGATCAGTTGATCTGACCTCGGAAGGGAATTCTTCATTCTGAGAAAGACTCAGCCCTAAATGTGTGATTGGGATGAGATGTCCAACGACAGGGACCAGAGGAAGGAAAGGCGTTATCAAGTGCATAATATTGTTGCAAAAATGATCTGATGAAAGAGGAGCGCTGATAGCTCAGGTGGTAAGGCAGGTGGCCATGATAGCAGTAGGAACTGGTTTAATCCAGTTTCGTGCACACACACACACACACACACACACACATTTTACCTTTCTACTAATAATTGTTCTAATATGAACAGGGGAAAAATAAAAAATAGAAATGGTTTCAACACTACCTATTTACAATTAGAAATTCTAGAGTTCCCAATAGAAAAGCCCGGACGCTTATTCAACTCAAAATAATCCATCTGTGACAAGCTCATTCCAGACATTGACAAGCTCAATCCAGCCATTCCATTTTTTCATTATTAAATTTCATCAAATTATCTACCTACCTCTAGTATAAGCGTGCCTATTCTTAGAGAAAAAAAATCTTTCATTTTCGCACAAACTACACGACGAGAAAAAAATTTCCTTACTCAACAGTTACCTCGTGACCAACAAAAATTATTGATGAAGTAAACATGCGTAATGAAATCCAGAAGCATTCACTCCATTGCTTTATGTGAAAATTTCTTAGTGTTGCAGGTTTTGTTTAAAAAACGAAAATAAATTTTAAAGGAGGAGGTAATAATTTTTATTGCAATGATGAAAAGTTACAGTGAATAGAGGTGATTAAAAAAATCAATATGATTTTCTGATGAGAAGGTAGAAGAAATAAGGAGGAAAGAAATACAGTTTTTATGAAAACTGCCTTGGCACTTTATTCAAAGGCTCAAAAGAATTTTTTACTGATACAAAAAAGTGAATTCAAGTTAAAATGTGGTCATATGAAAATAACTGTAATGTTCTGTTAATGGACCCTGGATTGCATCTTGCCAAAAAAGGCAGCCTTTCAAGCAGTTATAAGAAATTCAAAACGCATGGAAATTGTGAAGGATTATTTTCTTGGTTTGTAAATGACCGAGAATCAATAAAGTGATGTTTACAAATGCGTCTTTTTTGAGTTTAAAGAAAATCAAATGTGTGCCGAATGATTGGTCTAGAATCCTACTGAACCCAAAATGGATTAAGATTTGTAAATAGTTAGATCCAGGGTTGCAAAAAAGGTGTTTTGTTGAGTAAACCAAACAAGCTTTATTCGAAAAAGAGAAAAACTTATGACGTGAATTTACAGGACAATTTTCAGAATAATTAGACTACGCGGAACTCTTTCATTGGCAGGTACGGATTTGGCATCCTTATCATTATTAGAGATCAAAAGACCATTCACCGAAATGGAAATACTTGCCCAATAATATGAGCTTTCAAAGGGCTTGGCACGTACGTTAAAGCAAAATTACATATTCTGACGGGAAAGAAAGCCTGGTTCCATGGAAACATCGTCCCATTCAATCATTACTTTCAAGTTACAAAGGAATGACTAAATCTATCTTCAAAGACGTGACCTACCTTATCAGGTCCGGCCCCATTTATGACTGTTTATTGTGTTTCTTCAAGCAATTTTTCAAGAGGAACCTCAGTTCGCTGAGCGTCTTGTTTTTTGGGGGAAGTTAAGTGTCTGTCCCTCGATCCAGTCTTCATTGTTGCTTTAGATTGCCGTATAAAACTACGGCTTTTCTTGTTTTGGGGCGATTTTCGGTTTCACGAAATGTTCACTATTTTTCTGGGTCTGAAAAATTTTCCTGGTGCTTTTTTTTAACTTCTCCAACTTTTGTATAACACACTTTAAACCCTTTAAAAGAAAAACACGCAGTACTGAGAAACATTAATCCTTTGGACCAAGTTTTTGGTAATTTTCATCTAGAATAATTATATTTTTCAAGGGGTTTGAATTTTGAGTAACTGAATGTTTTATTTTGGAATATTAAATCAATCTATAATTTAGGTAGCTGAAATTTTCAGTTCAAAGAAACGCGTATGTACCAACTTCGGGTTTACTGGTATCTACTACGAAACATTACATTTCGAGTGTTTTAAAAAAGCAGTTTGTATTCATATTTCAGGATTCTATTTGAATTTGTAAGGTATGAATTAGGCTTCATGTCTTTGGGCACGATTCAATGCTATCTCAAGAGCAAGGTAATGTCATACTCTCTCGCTGTGTGTCAAAGGTCTAGCAAACATCCTTAAAATTAACCGTTTATGAGAGACCAGCAAGCTTGAAGCATTACAACTAGAGCATCATGACTTGAAGCATCACCACTAAAGGGGGTTGTAGAGTGAATATTTAGAGCACGGAAAACACTTTCAGAGATTTTCAAAATATAGTCGATGAGTTTCAAGGCAATAACACCCTCACTTGATGTAGAAATGTACTGCTTTTAAGAACGTGAGCACTGACTTAGTGATATAAAGGGTTGAACCAACAAGTTTCTTTCTGTGGTGAAAATTTAATTAACCCCTCTGACTCAACAATTAACGAAGAGAATTCAAACATAATAACTCCAATTAAAAGTACTTTGTGGAGAGCGAAGATGACGACAACAACAAATACATTACGTAACATACCAGGGTTTCCCTAATAATCTTGACAATTCTGAACTTTATGGACTCAGAGGAAGCCATAGATATAACAGCTTTATCATGTCATGAGTCGTAAGCTTTTTTTCTGAGCTACGTTTTGAGAGATACTTCTCCCATCGTCAGCCTGACAATGGGAGAAGTATCTCTCTTACGACTCATGACATGATAAAGCTGTTATATCTATGGCTTCCTCTGAGTCCATAAAGTTCAGAATTGTCAAGATTATTAGGGAAACCCTGGNTATTTTTCAAGGGGTTTGAATTTTGAGTAACTGAATGTTTTATTTTGGAATATTAAATCAATCTATAATTTAGGTAGCTGAAATTTTCAGTTCAAAGAAACGCGTATGTACCAACTTCGGGTTTACTGGTATCTACTACGAAACATTACATTTCGAGTGTTTTAAAAAAGCAGTTTGTATTCATATTTCAGGATTCTATTTGAATTTGTAAGGTATGAATTAGGCTTCATGTCTTTGGGCACGATTCAATGCTATCTCAAGAGCAAGGTAAAGTCATACTCTCTCGCTGTGTGTCAAAGGTCTAGCAAACATCCTTAAAATTAACCGTTTATGAGAGACCAGCAAGCTTGAAGCATCACAACTAGAGCATCATGACTTGAAGCATCACCACTAAAGGGGGTTGTGGAGTGGATATTTAGAGCACGGAAAACACTTTCAGAGATTTTCAAAATATAGTCAATGAGTTTCAAGGCAATAACACCCTCACTTGATGTAGAAATGTACTGCTTTTAAGAACGTGAGCACTGACTTAGTGATATAAAGGGTTGAACCAACAAGTTTCTTTCTGTGGTGAAAATTTAATTAACCCCTCTGACTCAACAATTAACGAAGAGAATTCAAACATAATAACTCCAATTAAAAGTACTTTGTGGAGAGCGAAGATGACGACAACAACAAATACATTACGTAACATACCAGGGTTTCCCTAATAATCTTGAAAATTCTGAACTTTATGGACTCAGAGGAAGCCATAGATATAACAGCTTTATCATGTCATGAGTCGTAAGCTTTTTTTCTGAGCTACGTTTCGAGAGATACTTCTCCCATTGTCAGGCTGACGATGGGAGAAGTATCTCTCAAAACGTAGCTGAGAAAAAAAGCTTACGACTCATGACATGATAAAGCTCTTACATCTATACCAGGGTTGGTTTGTTTCTCACTTTCTTCTTTTTTTCTAAAATAAATTTATGATAGCAATAAATATTATTGTCAATCAATGCATTGGAACTCTAGCTTGGACTCGGATCCATTTATGACACTTGAGCTCCCTTTTGATATCTTTGTTCACAAATGCGAGAAGATCTGTCAAACTTGAAGGAACAATTTGTCTTTTATCCACCATTCTTATTTGGATTATTCTATTTTACCGTTCACTTCATTATTCAATATCTATTCTTCATATGGTACTATTTATTATTTGTTATTCAATATTTACCATCTGAGCTTTTTATTATTCTTTATAATTTTTTATCATTTATTTATTATTATTTATTGTTTACTATTGATTATTGATGCTTGATTATTGGTTACTGATTTTCATTTATAGACTCACTTTAATAACTGCTGGTTCTGTTATCGTTGTAATTATCAGTCTACACGACATTCGACATCTGTAAAGTTAGATGATAAAACAGGCAACATGATAGCCATAAAGGTACTGATTAACGTTTTATTAATCGAAATGATAGGATCTAGTTTTTTCAATCACAAATGTAGCGCACTACGTACAAAATTAAGTAGATATGTTTCGAGGTTAGTGTGTGTTTCTTTACTTTATGTTTGTCTGTGTGTGCATGTGATTGTGTTTTTGTATCCATATGGCGAGGTCTCAAAAATTCCTATTTCACGGCTGAAACGGAATAAACTAAACACTTTAAAATATAGTGTGGAAATGATTGCTAATTTTATTTTACGAAAGGAACAAATTATTTTTTTAGTGTTGTTCTTTGAATTCGACTCCGTATTGTATTTCCACCAGAAGTGGTTTTTTTTCAAATTTAGCACTACTTCTTCTTCTTTACCCTCTCATATATATGGGAAGAAAAGCAAGTCTATGTGTGCGTGTGTGTGTGATCAGATCTCAGCTACCATGCATTGATATGCATTTTGAAGGAAATTCTTGACTTTTTAACCAACGTTAAGCAAAGAACCTGCTACCTCAAATTCTTATATAAAAACATGTTGAAAAGGCCATGTTGAAACATGTATCATGAAGAGAAAAATATTTCTGTCATAATCCAGTCTTTTGTTATGAAGAAGCCTTGTGCTGGGTCAAAGCACACAAGAGGTCTTTCAAACTTATTTGGTATTGTTACAATTAGGGATCAGTTTACAGTGATGAACAAGCAGTCATAGAATTGTGGATAAATAACAAAAATATTTCAATAGAATCACTGCCTGGGAAGAAAACGTAATGAAATCAGGTGTTTGTTCAGCCATAAAAGAAGGATAGAATATGAAAGAAAGGTACTGAGTTCTTTAAAAACAACTGTGAGATTTAATGTTATATTTTACACATAAACTATTCACCTTAAAGTTAAAGACGTTTTTGTGAAAACGAATTGGGCTTTTATTACGAGAAACACATCAATCTATGCAATCCCTCAAGCAAGGAAATCTACCACAGTTCATTTAAATACTACTATCGAGTTCCGAATAGACAGAGTTACCGAAATAACAGGGATGAAATATTGAGTACATCTTAATGAGAGGGGTGGGTAAGAAGAGTTTTTTCAACTTGGTGTGTTTCTCCTTTAAAGATAGGGAAGGTAGAGTTTTGGGAGTAGGGAAGAGATTGAATGAAAACAAAATAAACAAAGCAAAATACTTTCATGATGTATTTGAAAATATTTGCCAAAAATGTTGTAGTATATGCCATAAAAGGACTTAAGAAAGCTTTTCAAGGGATTTACTCTACATCCCCTGGGTTATGCCTTATAACATTTGTGGATAGGACAAAAAAAATCACTAGATTTTACATCCAATGGGTCATACAAAGCGTTAATGAAAATAGCATCTTTATGTCTATATCATTGGATAGGTGCTTTTTTATGCAACCACACTGTTCCCATCTGCTCTAATCTTTGGTAAATGGGATTTAAGTGCAGCAAACAATTCTTTCGTTCAAAACTGCTTACATCACTATTATTGCCGTATATTTCTACAACTTCAACTTGATAAAAGAAGTTATCAAACTAATTTTGAGAGTAATCTTCATTATCATTAGCTGAAGGAATAAAATCCAGGGGCTTTAAACCCGCCTGATTTTTTCATTTGATATTTTTTTGGTAGAGGGGGGTGGGGTATGAAATGAACTTTTGAACAATATACTAGTCTTTCATTGATAAAAATCCTTGTAAACAGTAGACCCATTTTTGTCTTTTACAGATTTCATCTATGAAAGACCCGAAAGGAAGCAACAGATCAAGATAAAGTGGGATAGAAAGCACGCAAGGCACCATAAAATGTAAGACAAACAGATCGGCTCCCACGGCCCTCCATGGTAAGGTCCTTCCTCTTAGGTTGACCTAGAGCCAGTGCTCAAGCATTTCGAGACTATCTTTCCTGCATGGTTAAGGCCTATAGCTGAAAACCCGACCAAGGAGAGACCAGAGCTCTACACTTGATCTTAGCCAAAAGAATGCGAAGCGAACAATATACTGCAGAGACATGGGTATTTTAGACTCAATGTGTATTTTTCGGAAGAATATTAAACTGCCACCAATCAATTTAAATAATCAATCCGAGACAAGATACTCTTTAGATCTTCCCAGATTACTCGTTAAAAAAGTACTTTGAAATAACTGACATGGTCAAAGTTTAATTTTTCCCAGGACTATTCATTATTCTCAATAGATAATATTTTTCTTGCGATGAAATTTTAGACTTCTCATTCTGCAGTACTAAAAGCAACAATTCTGCTTCCAGTCAAATGTCTCTCTTTTACAAACACATGCAATCGATGCCCGGAACATACTAAAAAAATCGTGTAATAGAAAAACACTATAAAACTATAACAAACAAATAGTAGTGGTTGGGAATTCTATTCTTTTGAGAAAACCATTACACAATCTCAAACGAATTTTATTAATCTAAGTAATATCCTAAGGTAGGGCAAGTATTAAAATAGCATAATCAAACACTAGCTTATGGATTGTTAAACTTCTGTTGTTGTGTAGTCTGAGGCATCATAAAGTGTCATTTGTTCCATTCTAATAGACTAGGACGAGGAATACAAACAGTTTCTTTTTCTTGGCGGGAGGGGGTTAGGGTTTGATGAGGGTGGTGACTCAGTGTGTATAAATTTTGACGCCAAAGTTGGAGAAATGTATTTATTTTGTAAGAAAGGTTTATCGGGCAGAAGTTGGCAATCTGCAGTATAACTGTATACTGCAGATTGCCAACTTCTTAAAATGTTGTGGTCATCTGTTATTAAGAAATTTGCTTAATGAAATTCACTAAATTGGACAATGTGATACTACTGACAAAAAAAAATTACTAATGGGTGAAATAAATTTCACTTTTCAAATAGTAATACACAGCTTTGACCAGGTTCTTCTGTTCTACAGTGTTATCTTATCCAAAGTCCCACCTTCAAATATTGGAGGCCATATTGTCCAAAGCTAAACCTTTGGAATTTGCATAAAGGACTCAGAAGCTTAGAAATCTGGATGTACTCACTTCCCACCTTCTGATGTNTTGCCAACTTCTTAAAATGTTGTGGACATCTGTTATTAAGAAATTTGCTTAATGAAATTCACTAAATTGGACAATGTGATACTACTGACAAAAAAAAATTACTAATGAGTGAAATAAATTCCACTTTTCAAATAGTAATACACAGCTTTGACCAGGTTCTTCTGTTCTACAGTGTTATCTTATCCAAAGTCCCACCCTCAAATATTGGAGGCCATGTTGTCCAAAGCTAGCCCTTTGGAATTTGCATAAAGGACTCACAAGCTTAGAAATCTGATTGTACTCACTTCCCACCTTCTGATGTAGCTTCTTTTGATTCTACCTCTTTCTCTCTTACCACATATTTTCTGTCATTTCAAAAAGTTGCATGTTTCCATTTTGATCATAGGACCAAACACTTTGGGCTGCCTTTCACGGATAAAATGTATACGTAGTCGGCTTGCCAATGCATATTTTCATACCTTTAATGGAGCTTTAGAAATATGTGTCTGAGAAACAGTTTTTTAGTTGCTTTTGAATGATCAATATCGGCTTTTCTTAGTTTCTAGGTGTCACTCATATCTCTCAATTGTAAGGTGAAATTAGGATTGTCACATCAACTGTCTTGAGTGATATAAACGTATCGACCTACTCCAAACGTTTGCAAATAAATAAGCTCAATAGTTCTTATATTTCCTGGGAAGGAGGGAGCTTATTATGGTACACGTCTTTTAAAATAGGCAACGTCCATTTTCGTTTCAGCCCTGGAGTTGTAAGACTAACCACAGTTTTCAGGACAGTATCTTTGGTCACACTCAAGATCAAATTTTCCTCTAATAAATTCTACTCATTAGCTCTGAAGGAGACCCAGGTAATATTTGTTGTAATAGGAGTTTTCACTGAAGATGTATCACAATATTTTGAGTCAGGCTCGCTGTTGCTTAGCTTTTGCAGGAAACCAGCCTAACTAGTTGCTTAGCTGTTGCTTAACATTTCCACTTCTTTTTTGTTTGAACTCCAAAAAGCAGTGTAGCCCCTCCCCCTTTAGACAAAGAGGACGTTTCCCCCTCCTCCCCTCTATAAGGAATAGTTTTATTTAAAGATGAACATCTGTGTTGGTACATGAACATGGCGCCAGACACTGACGTCATTAAAATTTCGAACAGGCAAAAGAACTAAAAGTGATCATTCTACTGTATTATATTGCATTCTATTGTTTATTATTAGCTATCAGCGAACTTCTCTCCTGCATTAAATTTGGTTTTTAGTTTTTAGTAATATTGGTTTTTAGGATTTTTAACTTGTTTTTATCGAAGATATTCTTCTGTTGAGTAGAAAATAGAATTTCTNACAAAGAGGACGTTTTCCCCCTCCTCCCCTCTATAAGGAATAGTTTTATTTAAAGATGAACATCTGTGTTGGTACATGAACATGGCGCCAGACACTGACGTCATTAAAATTTCGAATAGGCAAAAGAACTAAAAGAGATCATTCTACTGTATTTTAATTGGTTTTTAGGATTTTTAACTTGTTTTTATCGAAGATATTTTTCTGTTGAGTAGAAAATAGAATTTCTCAAAAATAATTTTGTACGGTACACGAAACGAGCCTGGGTTGTTGCTTAACAGTTGCTTAAAATTTCGTAAATTTCGAGCCTGGCATTGCTTATAAGATGTTGCTTATAAAAAAAATAAAGCGTGTATTAAATGATCATGTGGTAAACCTCTCCAATCGAATAAGTTTAACTGCATTAAAACGTTTCTGTTATTGTTCAGCAGACCATTAACAGTAGGGGTTTGGCAGCTAGAATTACTTGTTGATCATATGAAAAAAACTGATCTGGGCATGCTGCAGACTACAAAAATATTTAGATCCCTTTAACGTCTTACCCACGAACGTACTTTCCTTTGAGAGCAACGGAGTGACAATATAAATAATAATAATAATATCTTCTTCTTCTTCTTTATCTTTCTGCTGCTCATATAAATAATAATAATATACGAACCATAATTGAGGAAACAAATTAACTGCACATTTTAGTTTTACCTTTCGTCCTATTCCCATTCTGAGCTTCTTTTTATGAAGTATCCAATATGGCGTTGTACTTTTGAAAAGTAGGCAAGCAATTAAGCGTATCGAAGTATCAGTTGGTGGTGATTTCCAGCAACGACAGCAAATCAAAGGTACAGTAAAATATTTAGACCCTCATAAAATAATCAGATTTTAGTTTTCATAAACTTTTGCCAAGACTTTTTAGGCATATAACCATTAACAATTGAATATGAAATTCATCAGCAACAGTGCTCTACCACATTAAAACGTAGGAGCTATCAATAATCAGATATACATATGAATATATATATATACATATATATATCTATATATCACAACGTTTTCTACTCCAAGTACTACAACTAAAATCCCAACAGTAAGCTTAAGCTGACAAGATGAAAGACAAAGATTTCTATGATGAAAAAGAGTAGTGATCACCCAGAATTTTCTTTTTTCAGTAAAGAACTGGTATCTGAGGGTTCAAATCCTAGATCTGATATGATTGCCCTTAAAAGTTCATAGGTTTGATTTGCCAAGAGAGAGGACAGTCAATAAGATTAGTATTAAAGGATATCTCTCTGTTTAGGACTTTTAATTTCATTGTCATATAGGTTTGAGCGTCTAAGGAATTCTCGGTCTTCTCTGTATTAAGGGATCTTGTCTGATAAATGTAATTAAAGTAAGTCCTGCGGTCGAAGAAAAAAACGTTAATATTTGCAGCTTAATTTTTGCCCTACGATTTACAACTTTGCCTGCTGCTTCAGGAAAATCATTTAGACAAAGCAAAATATTTTGTTGCCTTGATATACTCAAGGTCAAAACACAAAAGGTTAGGTGTGAGTGAGGGGTTTAAAAACCTTTCAGCCACTTAAGGTATTCTTGTGAGGTATGTACTGATACATGGACTTTGCAAATCACGCACAAAATTTCATTTTAGACTTTGGCAACACAAATCTTCACTAATATATAACTATGTGAATTAAGAGCGTTCAAGCACAATATAATAGCAACCTTACCTTCTCTGCAGCTTGAATTCTTATTTCATGTAAAGTTACCAAATTAATCTCGTCTTTACACTACATTGGACAAACTATAAAAAATTATTTGAGGTAACAGATGAAAAGAGTTTTACACTGTTGCCTACAGTGCCCATGAAAGCAAAATGCCAGAAGCTGTTTTCGCCAGAACCCCGCTTCAATTCCTGCCTATCCCTGGGTATTCATATTCTGGTTGCTAGTTTTCCCTTTGGCCACCTAAGCTTTGGCATGCACCTAGATGCTATGAATTGAGAAATATAGAAGACAAGGAAGGGAACTGACCAGCGAATACGATTATGTTGTTAATCTAATACATTAGTAGTTCTGTTCATACATTTGATTGCTCTAGCATGACTGCGGAACCAAACTTCGGCGCGCTATACATCAGACGTTGCTACCCTTTTCAGAGGTAATCCATTTAGTTTGTAGTGCATTAACCCTTTCCTATATTGATTTATTTAATTCAATGCTACCGTGTTTCTTCTCATTATTTTCGCTCCTTGTGCTTACTGAATTCTCCAACCCTAAACTACCAAAAATTTTTACTGTACACATTCAAACTAAATTGCCTAAAGACAGTAATGCAACTGGATTACTTTCACTCCCGTTCAAGGAAGTAAATACTACTTTCAACCAGTTTCAGCTGTATGTACTACGCTGATAATGGGATAGGTACTGCGCCATTAAACCAAATTCGATGTACAGTACTTTAAAACAAGTAGAGGCTGTTAAAAAGTTTAGTAGTAGAATTAATCTTCTTCAGATTTAATGAAAGTTTCTTCGTACTCCTCAGACCATCGCTTAAAGAGACATTTCGAGGATTAAATTTACTAGTTGGTTATACCATGAAGCCTGTTCCATTGATGTGAGATACATTGAATGATGCATATTAGGTTACGAAGTTAATAAAGTACTCACGAAAGAAATAAGCTGCTCTGAAAGAAAAGCAAGGTCTCAAAAGAAACCATTTACATTTCCCTGTTGATAAAAAAGATGATGAAGCCCAGACCTTTTCAAATCCTTCTGTTTTGCCCCACAAGATCGACAGTTAAAGCCCTTCATATAATCTTGCAGGAGTATATATCATCGCAGCAGATGTTAGATTTTTGTAAATAGGCACGAGAAAGTATAAGAGCAGGAGCTGGTGCCATCAAGGAATTGATAAAGTCCTTCAATATTTTTTATGGGTTAATACTACCTGTGCTCATTCTCAACATTCTAAATATCTCAGCCAGGCTCTTTAAAAGACGAAAATTGTGTCAGAGGCGTAACTAACGGGCCACCTTAGTTTTTGAAACACTCGAGTGCCTGCAACTTGAAGAAAGCGCTCTGGTATTTTTTTAAAAGTGGAAAATGTAATGCACCGAGTCTGGAAGATAGACCTGCTGCCTATCATCACCCTGATCCTGAATCACTTTTAAGTGTGGGTAGCTTCTGCGCCATTGATTCTGTGACACCATCTATGCAAGGTTCGATCAACCTGATTACAAACTATATGTTTACCTTGAGCAAATGCGCGTTTCTAAGAAGACCTTGAGGAACATGTTAAGTTAAAGAATTTCCTGACTATGTTGTATTTTCGTTGTTGATGCAGCTGGGAATTCAAAAACACATGTTGAAGTACCTCCTACTACGCCACAGGATTTGATCAACCCTCTGAAAAAGATGAGTTGAGGTCTACATATTATCGTAATGTTGTTTTGTTATGCCTGCCACCAGTGCTGAAAGCGAACACTCCTTGAGCTTTATGGCACAAGTTTTAAAAAATTAAAATGCTTAAGTATACATGCTGAAGAATTGAATAAAGGTGATCTTAAGTGTTTATTGAATCAATCAATTTATTCTTCAGAGGTGCAACAGTATTTGTTCAAATGTGAAAAATTAGTACCTGTTCTTTGTCTTGAAATTTTTTGATGAAGCCTTTGAATGAAAAAGTAATTACTTTGAGTTGTGGTAATAAGATTTGCCCTTCTCAACCAACGATGAATTTTATTTGCTTTGAATGACATCTCCTTATACTGGCAGCACATTGTATTGTAAATATTGCATATACATGTACATATATATTTGTATATATGTATAGGGCATATACCAGACTTACAAATTAGTACAAAGTTGTCTTGTTATGCCTGCGGTCAATGCTGAAAGCCAGTTTCTTCAGCTCAGTATGTGGAACGCTTCCTTCATCACAATGTTACCTTGCCATTTCAAAATTGATAATTATCCTGCTGGAAGCAGGCCTATATTCTGGCAAAGTTTGGACATAGGTGACCATTCCACACGCAAAATTCTATGTTCTATCCCATACCTCAATCACAAGGGGGTAAGGATTGATTCAGCAGTAAAATTGGTCGCGCGAATTTGTTTCTCAAGATATTGTAATTAAATTTTGTATACAGGTAGGTATCGATAATGCGCTAGGTAATTTATAAGTTCGAAGTTAAAGGGTCAACTTTTAGGGAGAGGGGTTAAAAACTCCTGTTTTATTACCAAATACTCTCCCCGAAAGTCAAAAAGATATACCTTACAAAGTTCCCGAAATTTTCTAACAATTTCTGTGGGCTCGAAATCTCTAGGGGGATCATAAAAATCGGCCAAATTTCGTATAGGAAGGGGCCAATTTTTCTGACGGAGGATTAAATGATGAAACCATGGTGTCACATGGCAGTGACTTAAATCACTTTTTGGTTCAGTTGGTGTACAAAAATGGCTCATGAGCAGATTCAGAATTCCGACAGAAGCTGTTATAATTAACTTACATAGAATAAAAGTTGGAATTGTGGGAGGAAGTGGGTTTGGTACTGTCAGTAAATTGTTGTGAAAACGTTATCTTCTAATTCAAAGTTTTGTGCAGTAGACTGGGGCATGAATTCAGCAAAGTAAGAAAAGAGCTATTTAAAACAGTATCACATTTCCAAAATTTAGTCGCAGAAACATATTGTGGTGGAAATGTGGGAGGTGGTGGGCCAGATAATACCAAAAGGAGTATTTTTTTTCCCGTTTAGTATGAGGCGAGCAAAGGGCCTGCGAGTTAGCCAGCAGGTCACTACTCTCCTGCTAATATCGCACAAACGTACGAGGAAAAATTGAAAAAAAATAATAGGAGGGTTGTCTATTTCTAATTTTTCAATATCATACGAAAACATGTGATACAGGTACCAACAGTCATAACTGTGCTTTACACAAACTTTCTCCAATAATATCATTTCAGCTGTCACCTACTACACATACACTCGGACTAAAATCACTTAGAGCATAAGTTAAAAAATTAACACAATAAAAACACGGTTTTTAGTTTGATCAATAAAATTAGTGCCTGGAATATTCCTGTTTTGTAGATTGTTTCGAAAATAAATCCATCTACTTTTTCGAATCGGTTTCTTCTCCTTTCCAAAGTGTATTTCCTTGTGCTTTTTATTTGGTTGTTCACCTGTAATGGCCTCAACAACATCAGCTCTCTCCGAAAACCTTTTAATTATAATCTTATTCTTTCGCTTGATCAAATCTTATGACGATTTCTTTGTATCGATCTGTTACCATAAGATCCTTTAGCAAGTGTTTAGTTCGAAAATGATCTGGAAAATGGAATTATTTTTACTATTTTAGAGTTTGATATGATGAATTTATAAAACCCTGTATAAAAAGTAAAATACAAGCATAAAGAGTCACTGCAATAAGTATTTTAGTTTTAAAGTCTGGTGAAATTTTGATCCACAAAATTATTTTCGAATTCCCTGTTTTCACGAAAATTATTTCCCGCGAAATTTCGTTCCAAAAAGAATTAATTTCCTTAAGGTACTTCCTGATAAGAAGGAAAAAATTTGGAGAAATTGTGAACAGCAAGGTTATACCAAGAGAACCAGTTACCAAAGAACATAGATTACTGTACATGAAAATGTAATTCTTAATTATCCTCCTAAAAAGGGCAATATCTGAGAGTGTGTAAAGATATAGAAATTCAAAAACCAAGAATTCGTACAGAAATACCAACAAAGAGAGGGCGAAAAATATAACGGAAGTGGCATAACATATGATAGCAATTATGAGGGGGGGGGGAAAGTTATGCTGGAAAAGCAAAAGAGGTAAGAGAAAAGAAAGGTACATGATAGTGGAATGCAAACGTTCAGGCTAGCCCAAAGGAAAAGAAAGCAAATTCAAGACTTGGGAAAGAGTTAAAGATCATAGAACAAAAACGACAAAAATTAGGGTCAATAATCATAAGAAGAGAAGTATCGGACAAGTTAGGAATGACGCATGGAAGAAGTGTTTACTGAAGAACTCTACTCTGCTTTTGTAAATGCTTCACAAAATAAGTTAGCAACTTAATACTTCTCTTTGCCATGACCAGAAATGCTCTGACAAGGCTTTAGCAATCGATATCATTCAAAGATACAAGTATTTGACTATTATTTAACACAAATCCTAACGGCTAGAATATGCAAAAAACCATGAAATTGGTTTCCAGAAAGCACAGTTGTTTGTAAAACAACGCCTGACTTCAGAATACAACATTCCTATGCGCAAAGTATCAAGCGTTTAAGCACAACAGGAAGCCAGAAAAATGTAGCAGAACTTTTTTGTACTATTAAAAAGAGCACAAAAGTTAATCGTAGGAAAAGCATACCTTCCTAAACAATATCTTGACTGGTCGTAAAGATTATACAAACTGGCCCCAAATTTCCTCTTATAAATTAAGTTTACAATAAATATACACAAGTATATAAGTATACAGTTAACAAATACATTGTATACAAATATATACACTACTTTGTACTAAAGATTTATTGTTTAATAAAGTTTATATAATTTGTAAAAACGATTATTGACAAAATTCTCCAGTTTTGTTAAAAACCCCTAGGAAACAGTTAAAAAGGTATTAACTGAGGTTTTAACATAACCAAAAACTGTTTATTGTACACATTTATTCCAAGTAACAAAGGTTGTAAACTTGTAACGCTGTTTATTTTACTGAAAACAAAAACAATAAAACAGTAAATATATATATATATATTAACAAATGAATATGAAATGTCATCAACAACAGTGCTCTACCACATTAAAACGTAGGAGCTATCATATAATCAGATGTATGAGTAAGAAAAGCTCTAACTTTACAGTACTCAGAGTTTCATGTCTTTCACAATCTTCAGCTGTACACAAATAATTACTTGAAAAAATTTTTCTACAAAGATGTTATACAATTATGTAACCTGACCTTTTGAAAAGTGACTATTGATAACAAAAGAATCATTNAAAACAAAAACAATAAAACAGTAAATATATATATATATATTAACAAATGAATATGAAATGTCATCAACAACAGTGCTCTACCACATTAAAACGTAGGAGCTATCATATAATCAGATGTATGAGTAAGAAAAGCTCTAACTTTACAGTACTCAGAGTTTCATGTCTTTCACAATCTTCAGCTGTACACAAATAATTACTTGAAAAAATTTTTCTACAAAGATGTTATACAATTATGTAACCTGACCTTTTGAAAAGTGACTATTGATAACAAAAGAATCATTAAGCGTGGAACTACAAAACAGGAAACGGACAGTAGAAAATCATTATCTATTGTCAGTTTGCATAACATCTTTGTAGAAAAATTTTTTCAAGTAATTATTTGTGTACAGCTGAAGATTGTGAAAGACATGAAACTCTGAGTTCTGTAAAGTTAGAGCTTTTCTTACTCATACATCTGATTATATATAAATTCTCATATGGTTAAACCTCACCAAAGTAAGAATCCACATAGGTACAATGAGGACTTTTTTACTGTAACTATTTTTAAACCTTATAATCATTTACCAATTTTTCCAAATCAAAAATCATATTTGATTGAAACTTGAACAGACACAAAAGAAATATTGTCAATGACGAAATAAAACTTTTTTTAACGAGGCAGTATATTTTTAAAAACTAAATTACAAGTGAATGTAACCAAACAAGCACAATTTTAAAGACTAATTAAAACAATTTTCAATCCTTATCTTCAAGGGTGAAAATTATAACTTTTAATATGAAAATCTGAGCCCAGTAGTGCAAAACAACCATCGCAAATGAGCCTTGAAATATAACCATCGAGCTTGCAAACAATCTCAAGGGGAAAGCGTTCCGATTTGCCTACCACATCTCAAGAATAAAGCCCAATTCAATCAGCTCTATCAAAAATTAATTCCGTTTTACAGCAGTTACATAAGACATTGTAAATCCTCCCACCCTAAAAGGACTTAAAGGAAACTGTACCGTGGCAGGTTGCACTGTCTCCAATCTAATCGGTAACAGTAATTTTAAATAAAAAAAGTTGGAAGATGCTGAATCTCACAGCAAGATTAGAATTACGAAACATACTGGGTGACACGGTACTTGCAACAAGCATAAAGAGCATAATTTTTAGGCTTGGGTAAGCAATCCACCAACGAATTAAACAGGTATAGGGGTGGGTACGAAAGTAAAGTTACAGGCTGTTGGTATACCACCTGCACCTAGTGTTACCTTAGAAAACTAACGAGCATTTTTAACAAAGAAAAAACTATCTCAGTTAGGACCATTCAGAGTTTAATACAATATTGCAATGTAACTAGGTGACAAGGTCACCGAGAAGTTTGGAAGCCAGTGTAGGTCTAGAACATAATATAGCAGGCCGGGAGGACATAAATCCAAACAGTTTAGCATTCTTAGTTGTTTTTTTAAATAAACAGAAAATCATGATTTTCTTTCTCAGAACTAAAAGAATACGTAATACCTGGTATCATCCAAACTTGAAGGCGAAGGCTTTATATAAACTTCAAAAATGAAATACCTTGTGAGAACTTACATATTGGAGATGATGAAACAGGAGTAGATGCGGAAAAGGTGAATCTGAATGATAAAAATAACGGGGCTTTTGTTGTTTTTATGAGAGGCAAAGTTATAAGTGAGTGTGCGATGTAGAATAAAATCCCTCCCTTTCCAATTGCTTTATACGTTCTTAAGAAATAGGTATAAAACTTGATTTGTGTGTTACCTGAATGGCTACTTGCGAATGTTCCGGGTCTACAACCAAAATGCAGAAAAAGCGAGGCAATTTACTAGTACGGACTGCCGATTGGAGAAAGTGTGAGTAGGATTTTAGAAAACAAATACAACTGGCCGGTTAAACTGGACTTGGGAGATAAGTATCAGTGGGTAACAATATGGTTTCAGAAGAAATTGTTCTACAACTCATAGAATATTTGTTGTGAAAAAGTAATTAAAACGTATGGAGACACTCTACTGTGTATTCATTGATGTAACCACAGCAAATGACAAAGTTGCAATATATTTAATCTAATAACTTTTCATCCTCCAAAATTGATTTAAGGGAACTGCTGCTGCTACAGTTGGATTGATAAGATATGATGAGAATGATGAGGAGGATGATGAGGATGATGATAAGGACGATGATAAAAAGTATTACATGAACGGAATTAATTTTGTTTAAAAAATTGAGTAAGTTTCTTTTGTCCTGCAAGCACTGGAATTGCTTTCTTCTTAGCTTTTGAAACCAGTGGTTTCGCTTTGAGTTTGGAATTTTTAGAGTTTTGACTAGAGTCAAAAAGTAATCTTTTTCCTAAAATGTTTTTTCTGCATTCTGCTTGATGAATCTGTTCCTCTTTTCCACAATTTTCTTGCATTTTTATTTCTGAGATTCTAACCAGATTTTCATTCCCATTCCCAACAGCAGAGTCCTCGGGCTCTGTCAAATTAATGGGTCTTCTCTCCAAAGAATGAAGGTCGAGCCGAGGTCTTTTACAAAAATGGTCATGCTTCATGTTACTTCCAGTTTCTTCCTGTTCAAAGAAATGACTGCTTTTGATGCTTTTTTCAGGAGGGGAGGTAGTCTAAGAGCCATAAATCAGAAACAACAAAAAAATTAAATAAATAGGATGATTATATGTTAAGTGGTGGTTGATTTCATACAATATCACAATGGCATACTTGCTTAAAGGGAGTACTGGCAAAATAAATATTTACAAAAATATTGGTGGCAGATCATATAAACCCTATTACAATAAATTAAGAGTATTTGTAGGAAGAACGATTACCTTCGAGAAACAGTTCTATATCACCTCATACATAAAGTCGAAAGGGTTCGGTTAAGCTCTTGTAACGCTTGTACAAAATGTTCTCAACCAAAGTTTCAGTTTCATGTGTAAACAACAGCCAAAGTTCTTCTTCAATTTTCACAAAGCCACATAGACTTAAAGAGAAAATTATCTTGCAATAAACACTGCTAACGCCGCCATCTTGCAAAGTTGTGCAGTAAAGTCACGTGATATAAGTCAAAATACCCAACATTAGATAACACACAAAACGTTTTAGTAACGTTATGAAACTACTGATGTCACGAAATTTTTAGTGAATCCAATTCTTTTTTAATGAAAAATTATAAATCAAACTTTGTATAACGAAAACTTCTCCAATACTGGTAATAATTATAAAACCATGACAATGATGTAGATAGCGAAGACATTTGGTAATATGAAGAAAAGCTACGATAAAAGTTACTTAAATAAAGACGTCCACATTCTAAATTGCAAAACTTGTTTGAATGGATTCGCTCGCGTATTATGTCAGATAATACTTTTTCTATACTTCGAAGAATTTGTATTCTATTTTTTACTTTTCAATGCAATGTATAATTATTTTATATAAACACACATTCATTGATATTTCAACACCTAAAAGACGGGTATCCAAATCAAAGTCATTATTAAAAAACTCTGGATCAGCAAGCAAACCCCCCCCCCCCCCCAAATAACAACCAAACAACAACATAGTCCAGAGTTCGTAAGACTTGAGCTATTTCGTTGTAGTTACAAGAATGGTAACTACATTGACATGCCGTAGGAATTTAATGAAAATGACAACCCAAAATGTTTCCGATTTACTAGAAATGACACAAGTTTCCTGTGACTGTAATAAATATAAAATTCATTATTTTCAATACGCATCACTAATGTCAAGTGGAGATAAAACTAGCAGCCATGTCGTTAAGGACAGGAATGAAATAATATGCAATTCTATTTAGATCCCTAAAAAGTAATTAAAATAGGTTTACTTATACTCACAACATCTGGTCTGGTAACCTTTTTGGAAATTCTCTTCGGAGTCTCCGCTGATGTATTGTCTGGCGTTCTTATTTTTAGAGAGAAAGAGTTAGTATAGTTTAGAACAGAGATTTGTATAAAATATACATATTCTTTTAAAAAACACCAAACTCAACATAAAACAATGAATGTATGTATGTCTTAAAGGTGTAGACACAGCACTAAAAAAATTTATGTAGGCGTCGAAGTAATAGCAACCAAAATATTTTTCGAACACATGTGAAACAAAGTTCACACTAAAATAATCATGATATTTAGTTAGAGTTAAGGATATTTAGTTAGAGTTAAGGATATTTAGTTAGAGTTAAGGATATTTAGTTAGAGTTAAGGATATTTAGTTAGAGTTAAGGATATTTAGTTAGAGTTAAGGATATTTAGTTAGAGTTAAGGATTTAGTTAGAGGCAGTCAAAATTAAAGTATAGCATTCTACCATCTACCTCTAATGTGGTAACTAATCTAGTTTCTATTATGCATTTTTGTGGTCACTGACTTCATAATGCCAGAATCCCTTTTGTCGTTGCTTGTGTATGCCAAGAAAAAAAACCTTAATACACAATTGCGGAATTTGTAAAAAATGAAGAGGCGATTGAATGTATTTGGTGGCCAATTTTGAATGAGTGACCATTTTGACGAGTCTTTATTGAAATTCATTTTCTTTATGACAAAAGATTTCTATTTTTAAACTATCTATTAGATTTTTAAATACATTCCACAGTAAAAATTTTGGCTTTTGTGTTTAAAAATTACATACTCCACTATCAAAACAACGACAGTTGAAATAACCTCTACTTATACCAAATTTTTTTGTGGCTTATTTCATAACCACACGTTCAGCATTTTGTCAGTTATTCAATCTATCTTGCATACACTAAAACCCTATCAAATACATCCCACTTTAGCTTTTTTCTCAAAAATCTATAGTGTTTTTTGTATTTGATGAATAAACTAAACGCCTGCTCTGGAAGAAAAGTAAAGATAAGAAATTAGAAAGTGATGCACTTGTAACATGAAGAGCAAGGAGCCAGTCCTGTTCTTACAATGTACCTAGTTAACTCAGTGAGTCAACCATTCTATCGCCCTTTCTCATCGCTAGGACTCCACTTAGGCAACAGCGGCAGAGTTGAGAATACCCCTGGAAGCACATGCTTCTAGTGCTGGCCATACGAGTGCATGAGATAAAATGGGAGTACAACTTTTCCCTCTAGAAAATTCGGTATTGAAGAACATTTTTCAACATTTCTTTCTAATTTTCTCTCTGTTAATCTTTCTTATTTGGTAAGGTCAGATTAGCAAACAATATCTTCTTTTTTGCGGTTTTTTTCCAACGTTATGCCAGCAAATTGATTGTAAATATTCTATTACTTTTATGAAAAGAACTTAATCAAACTTCTTTTGGGTCAAGATGAAATACATTTGATGTACAACAAAACGAAAGGCAATAAAGCAGGCTATAGCATAACGAAACCATTGCTTCTGGTACAACTTACGATATATTAAAGTGCAAAAATAACGTCAACAGAATTGCCATGTTGCAATAAAATAAGAGCACAACTAAGCAAAGGAAATACAGAAAAAAGGGGATTTTGAAAAGTAATTTTCTTAAGAGTTTGTCAGGTAGTCAAGGTAATCCAACCATCAAAACAAAAACTATCAAAAAAGAAAATAAAAGTCAATGCAATGTTACAAGCATAACTGTAAATGCTGATGCTGCTATAGCAAAGCATATACTGTTAAACCGCGAATGCCATTAAAATTTCCAGATAAATCAGTTAAAAATAATTGACTGAGCTAGGTCTACCTTTTATTTAGGCGCAATAGATTTTCATCACCTCCTCTTTGCAAACAAAAATATTTTTTTGTAGTTTACAATTGTTTTGAACAGCCAGTCACAAAAAGTGACGGGTTTTCCTCATTCTACCATACATAAAGGTGCCGGCTTTGCTCAGGCTGTTACAAAACTTGAAGGGCTTTCCAGATGGTCTCTTTGTTTTCAGTATTGAATGAAAAACACACTTGCTTTCAACTTGCTTATTTTGTAGCTTTTGGCCCAGTTTAGTTCCAGCAAAATAGCGATTATTAATATATTCAAATTATTAATAGCAATTTTTAAGTTTTGTGCCATTAATCGTTAATCTTGAAAATTCTGAACTTTATGGACTCAGAGGAAGCCATAGATGTAAGTGTCGTAAGCTTATTTTTCTGAGCTACGTTTCGAGAGATACTACTCCCATCGTCAGCCTGACGATGGGAGTAGTATCTCTCGAAACGTAGCTCAGAAAAAAAAGCTTACGACTTATGACATGATAAAACTCTTACATCTATTAATCGTTAAGTTGAAAACAATGAATGCATCAGTGTTCTTCTAAAAGTAATCTTTTGAGTCAATATTTTTCATCTGAAAGCAAGTGTCCAACTGTTTTCCCCGTAGAATAATCATCATCAATTATCAGTGTTAGTGAGGTTTATATGTGTTAGAGCAAAATAACAGCCGAAGTAAGCTAAAATACTCTGCGAAGCTCTAAAACGAGAGATGCAAATGACCATGTTATAGACAGTACTAGAAAACCAACACCTAGAAATGACACAGATGTGTACCAACTTTGAGTGTTCTCCATATTCTAGGTTTCAATCACCCAGAAACCCATAGTAAAAGTGTAAGAGAAAAGATGATGGTAGCCTAGTATTCTCCAAAGCTATGTCCGTCAAACAAAGCTGCAAGAAAAACAAGTCACCCTCACTATAAGCAATCCTCTTGAAACAGATAGTTGCTGCATGTTACGGTTATGTAATTTTTTCAAGACAAGAGTTAGAGAGGATAAAAAATTACTCAAAGTGGAAAAAATATCTAAAACTCTTTAGTGAAAATAAAAATTGTTTGTGATTGAATGAGTCTGTTTAAAGAAATCCAAATGAATACTAAATATTGAACATGACTTGTTTTCTGAAACACAAAGGATATTTCGTTTGTATTAAAGCACTCTTACCTCGATCAATCAATTATAGATACTTTCAGTCTGATGCCAGTCAGTTATCAATTGAATAACAATATAAATTTCACTGTAAAAATACTAAACTACTTTGCAAAAGGACATCCCGGCAAAAACATTTTAGGTATTACAAAACTATGCAACAATTATTGGAACTAACTCTTTTCCCATCGTACTCTAAGTAAAATCAAAACAGAATTTTTGGCTGTACAACACTATCCCTACCTAACTTGCTCCAGATAAATAATAAACGGATAAATAAAGAAAGAAATAAACAAATTAGCACACCTAAATGTTGTTCCCAGCGACTGAATTGCCATTAAGCTTGCACTAATTTCTGGTGTTTTTAAAACAGATGATATAACGTCGTCAGCAAGCGACGCACTTGAATTAATCCGAGCAGCAGCATCTTTATCTAGCATCCACTGCAGGGAAAACAGGGCTTTAAGATTTACAATTCCTGACTGTGGAAAAGAAAATGCTGACATTTCCGTTGCTTGTCTATCTAAAACGTCTTCCAATTCTCGAAATACGCTTGCAATTGTTTTTCCGTCAAAGGGTCTTTTATCCGCTCGCAAAAAAAGTTTCTTTAGACACTTTTGTATTTTCGAAAATGCCAATCTACAAAAAAGTGTTCAAATTAAGAGAATGTAATATTATTGCCAAAAATACTAATATGCAAAACAGAAATTAATTTTTAAGAGAATCATTTCCAGGCCAGGTTAAATCATCATCATCATCAGGTCGAGTTTGTATCTCGGATTAAAATATTGGAACATTAGTCATTTGAATCTTTCAATGGCTGATAGACATCTATGGACGCCACCACAATAGATGCACAGGTAAACTTGCAGGGGAACTTCCTCAGACGCAAAGGCTCCCTGACACATAGCCGACAGATGCTGCACAGACGCTACAGGATTTCTGTAGCGTCTGTGCAGCTNGTAATATTATTGCTAAAAATACTAAGTAAATTTATTCGTTTACTTACCTGGCAGCGTATTTTGACTTGTCAGGCAGCGTCAATGTATACTTAAATATTTAATTAATCTTAATAAATGCAGGTTTAGCTAACGCATAATCTTCTCCATCTTGAAACAGAAAGTACGAAGCCTGAAATATAACTAAGAACTAACCCTTCTTAGGGCGTTAATTATATCGAAACAAGTTAGAAAACATGACCAAGTAGTTGCATAAATCTTTTCTTATCCATCAGTCTTTCTCGAATGACTCTCGTCAATACTAACCACTGAGGATAACTTTTAACAGCGAGCGCAAGTAGTTGAATATGCAAAACAGAAATTAATTTTTAAGAGAATTGTTTCCAGGCCAGGTTAAATCATTATCATCATCAGGTCGAGTTTGTATCTCGGATTAAAATATTGGAACATTAGTCATTTGAATCTTTCAATGGCTGATAGACATCTATGGACGCCACCACAATAGATGCACAGGTAAACTTGCCGGGGAACTTCCTCAGACGCAAAGGCTCCCTGACCTATAGCCGACAGATGCTGCACAGACGCTACAGGATTTCTTTGCCAGTATCCCAGGCGGGGTGGCTGACGGGTGCTATGCCTTGCCAAAGGGCAACCCGTGATTTTGTCCGGGACTGCTTATTCAGTATATTTGCAGCTGGCCTCTATATCTAGAGGCCGTTCCCCGATCCGCAACCTGGGGACCCGGTGGATGGGTGTTTTTGCTTCACCACACCAGGTTAAATAAGCAATATATTTCGAGATTGCTATACACAGAACTTCTTTTGCCCTACAGTTTTTGTTACCCGTGAAAGTCCTTGTTGCTTATTTTCTAGGCCGGTATTATTTATTACTTAAGGATACCGCCATTGCTCTTGTCCTAAGAAAAAAATTTACGTTAAAGACCCCTTTTTACGAACCTTTAAAAGAAACCATCCCATGTTTACTATCATTTGCAAATCTATCATTTTCAAACTTAACACTGGCACAGACTATGACTATTGTCATATTCTACGCCACTATTGTAGAGATGAATTATTTTACGGTAGGATCCCGAACTTACAGGGGATTGGAATAATTGGAGGGTTAGAAGAATCGTAGGTTGTATTATTCCAGTAAAAACAACTTGTATAAGTAAAATGACTTATACATTTATACATCTATTTTCACAAGTTTTCAAAAATTTGAAAGTATTTTTTTTTTCGTTACCTAATTAAACACGCAACATTTATAGCGCTTGTATCTACTATTTGACTGTTTTGTTTTTGTTTTCACGCCGACGAGCCGTGACTTAATGGTTAGTGCAGCTGCACCGTTACCAAGAGGTTCGGGGTCGATTTCCTGAGCGGGTGAAAAAACGTTGGAACTTCACAAAAGAAAAAGCCATTGGTTGGCATCAGGAAGGGCAAGAAACTCCTCACTGCCGAAAGCAAGTCCCCCCTGAAGGGCACTGTCTGAGCCCCAGTTACTGGGGGAAATGACGTTAAAACCAAAACAAAAATTTTGGTTTCATGGTAATCACCCTCTGCTTTAAAAAAATATTACCTTTATATTCAAGGAGTATGGCTTTAATATTTTTTAGGTTTGGTTTTCTTCAATTTTTGACTTGCATCTACTAAACGGCCATCCTGATGTTTTCACCATATATATAAAAAAACGCCATTTGTTTTACTTGACGATCCAGTCGTTAAAAACGTAGTCGTAAATGCCAGCTGAACAGTTCAACACAGGAAAGCAAACGGAAAAAACCTTTATCCATGCAATAACATATATTAATTAGTCATGCTTTTGTAAAAAATAGTCAGCACAATGTCTGAACATACCTGACATCATCATTATCCTCAATAAAAGCTTGTAATTCATGAATTAAACCGACAAAATTTGTAAGTCCCTTGAAAAACAAATTTGAAAAAAAAAAATATATAAAAAAAGGATGATATACTATTTCANAGTCGTTAAAAACGTAGTCGTAAATGCCAGCCGAAAAGTTCAACACAGGAAAGCAAACGGAAAAAACCTTTATCCATGCAATAACATATATTAATTAGTCATGCTTTTGTAAAAAATAGTCAGCACAATGTCTGAACATACCTGACATCATCATTATCCTCAATAAAAGCTTGTAATTCATGAATTAAACCGACAAAATTTGTAAGTCCCTTGAAAAACAAATTTGAAAAAAAAAAATATATAAAAAAAGGATGATATACTATTTCAAGTATACCAGTGTTAACTTTGAAAAACCTCGAGTCTGAATCTATAACTGAAGCTATAGATGGTACCAGGTAAGTGGTTTTCCGCAGCAGGAAAATGGTTTCTTGAAAAATGTACCGGTGACATGACATTAAAACATAAAAATAAAAAATTTAAAAAAAATATGAACCCATCCCCCTACAATAAGGAGCTCTTTGCATAAAAGTAGGCTCCACCCTTGATAAGGTTGAAACTCGTAAAAAATGCTTTTAGCAGGCAGTTATAGCAATCTGAACTGCGAGAGCATTCAGTTACTGATACACAGCATATGCAATGGCACACAATAGTAAAACGAGTCAAATCACCATGTTGAGATAAAAGAAGGAATGGTGCTTCAGTATTGAACATGGTAATCGGGTTTTCGTTACAGCGTAACATCTATCAAAGTTGTAATCCGACACAAGTAAGGTAAGTTGTTGGCCCATGTAGTTGTGTCGAAAGAATAATATACCTTTTGTTTGGAAAAGGCATCTTTATATTATAAGTAGTACAAAGCAATACTTACCTACTTTGGGTCATCCATTGTCGTTAAACGATGGTGGTGTCACGTAAGTCTTTCTCCAAAGTGTCCTGTCATTTATCACTCTCATCAGTTCAGTATCATCCAGTTGAGTTTCTTCCTTGATGAGTTGCCTCAAGGTACCATGTGGACGATCAATTTTTCTCTTTCCTTCGGGAATCCACAGGAGGAGCTTATTAGCTGGTTCCTTGCTTCGCATCACATGCCCAGCCAATGCCAGATGCCGTCGTCGTATAACCTCACTAATACGAGGGAAAGATCCATACAGTTGAGCGTTTGTTACGTGGTCCTTCCAGGAGACCCCAAATATGGCACGTAGCATCTTCTTGAGAAGTTCAAGATCCAAGAATCTCAACCATACAACAGTATGGTCTCTACACATGCCTTAACACCTTAGTTTTGGTTGCTTTTTGGATAGGGGACTTCCAGACTCTAGATAGAGAGTGGAGAGCACCCCACGCTTGGCCAATACGTGAGTTAATATCAAAGTCACAGTTTGTGTAACCACCGAGGTATTTGAAGTCCTCCACCTTTTCAATAAAAGAGTTATCTGATGCATATAACGGTACATATGTTGAAGCATTTAAAACTTCGTTTTATCCGCATTTAATCAAAAAAAATTTAGTCCAATGGATTTACAAGCAGTTTCAACACGGTCAAGGAGATCTTGTGCTTGGGCAAGGGAGTCTTCAAAAAGAGCTATATCGTCTGTGTAGTCTAGATCTGATAAGTTTTTAGCAGGGTGCCGCCTACTACGCCTTCTGGTGAGGGTCAGACCGTCAGTGAAACTGATGGAAGTGCGACGAGCATAATCTAAACACAAAATAAACAAAAACGGAGCTAGTGGATCCCCTTGAAGAACACCAGTGTTGATGAGAAAGCTGTTGGTCACTCCGTCAGGTGTGATTACTTGGGCATAGGTATCTGAGTACATAACTCTCACTGCTTCAACGATATCTGCAGGTATGCCGTACGCAGTGAGGATCTGCAGCATTTTCTCCCTATTAATAGAGTCGAATGCCTTTCTGAAATCAATGAATATGATGACAGCTTCCTTGGTAAAGTTTTGTAGCTCTTCTACTATGCGGCGGAGGGCAAGTATGTGAGAAGTGGTAGATCGACCAGGTCTGATACCATTCTGGTTCTCTCTCAATACACTGTCAATAACAGGGCGAATACGGTTCAGGATGCAACGACTAAAAACTTTAGAAGCAATTTGTGACAAAGCAATACAAAAACGTTTATGTTATAGTCATTCTCTTGCCATTTTTGATTTTGCATATAAGTAACAGAGGAATGTACTCTCGCTGTCCTTACTCCTACTCCTTCTACTGCTCCTACTGTAACTACAAAATATAATTTCACTACTACAACATCTACCAATATTTCTGCTACTGTCACTACACCAGAACAATGACTACTAAAACTGGTGCTACTAACTACTACCACTACTATTTCCATTATGTTTATCATTGCTACTGCACCTCTGTTCCTCTACTACTACTATTACTACTACTACTACTACTACTACTACTACTACTACTACTGCTACTACTACTGCTACTGTTACTCTTACTCATTCCACATAATTACCTTATACAATATTTATATCCAGCTTCGATAGGTCCTCTTTTTCACATTCATATAAAGTTTCCATCAATTAAACCCACGAAATTATTAAGGACGTAGACTGTTGCCAAATCTGTTTTTCCACCTTGCACAGTGATCCAAGTAGCCTTAACTTAGACCTTAGATCCTCCCGTCCTTAAGAGGACATAGACCAGCGAGTCCATGCCAACGGTGACGATCAGATGCGAGGCTGATAGCATAATCCCACGTTAGGTTTCGAATTCGGATATCTTCTTTGAACTTGGCTCCCCATGTTTTCTAGGGTCGTACACGTTTCCCGTGCCTTTCCACTGGTGTTCTTTCAAGGGCACTTCGAGCGGGACGTTCCTACGGTAGGCTAATTATGTGCCCAGCCAGACTCTATCTCCTCTCCGCTACAATCTCATGTAGTGGTCGCTGTTCTGTGCGTCGCAGTGCCTCTGCTCTCGTAGCATGGTCTTGCCAATTGATTCCTATAATAGCCTGTAAACATCGCTGGTGGAATGTATCTATCTTCTTCATCTCTTGTCTTGTAAGCCTCCATGTCTCACACGGATATATGGCAGTTGTCATAATAATTGATACCTACAGTTGCAGTTTGGCTTTCACGGAAAACCTTCTGCTTGTTAGGGCATTGTTAAGCCTTCGTAACTAGGTTCATGTGATGCCTAGCCTGGGTGTGTTATTCTACGCCACATCTGGCTCTGTGGAGATGTAGCTGCCCAAGTATTGAAACTTCCTGATTTACTGTATTGATGTTCCGCTTACTTTTATTGCATGAGCATCATTTCCCGTCTTTAGAATTTCGGTATTTTCTTGACTAATGCGAAGACTTATTTCGAGAGCATGTTCTTCAAGGATTATCATGCCTTGGCGCATTTCTGTGTTCTCAGCAATTAGTGCAATATCGTTAGCAAAGTGCAGATCGGTAAGTATATCTTTTCCCCTCCACTGTAATCCTGCATTAACCATGTTCATAGTCTGTCTCATGACAACGTCGATCGTGATAATGAAAATAAAGGGGGACAGTTTACATCTCTGTCTGATGCCTGACATTATGTTAAAGTAGTCAGTCCGCCCATTTGCTATCTTGATACAGCATGCTGATCAGGCGTGCAAGTCTTTGAAGAGAAGAATGTACTGTTTTGCAATACCATAGTGTTCATGAATGAGCCATATGGAAGGCCTGTTAACACTGTCGAAAGCTTTCTTGAAATCCAAAAAATTGATGACTGTGTCCAGCTTGCATTCTATGCTCTGTTGGACTATGTTTTGTAGGGCAAGGATTTGCTCACTAAAAGAACCTCCTTCCTGGAAACCAGCATGGCTCTCTCTTAATCTCAGGTTGACTGCTTCCTCACGTCGCTTCAGCATAACACGGCTGAATACTCTCCCGGGAACCGAGAGTAGTGTTATACCTCACCAGTTATTCCATAGATACCTTTTTTTGGTAGTTTCCCGATTGAACCTTTCCTCCAGTTACCTGGCATTTCATTGTTGTTCCATATAAGGTTGAAGATTTCTGTGAGTTCTCCCACTATGATCTCTTTTCCATGCTTAAATAGTTCTGCATGTATACCATTAATGCCTGGTGCCTTGTTATTATTCAAACTCTTGATTGCCGCTTTCATCTCCGCTTTTGTGATCTCGCTCATGTCTACATTCAACGCCTCCGTTGGCGTAATATTTGCCCAATTTAACTCAGCATTTGGTGCTGGTTGATTCAAGACCTCCTCGAAGTGATCAATCCATCTTTATTTTCGCTCTTTTTCAATCAGTAATGTCTTACCTCCCTTGCTCTCTATGGGAACAGACCTGTTGGTCTGCGTCCCCGACAGTTCCTTCACAATACAGTAAAGGGTTTGACTGTCATTCTCGTGGGATGGTTCTTGTGCTTCTGGAATTTTGTTTTTAACCCAGAGTTGCTTGTCCCTTTTGCAGCTCTTTTTCACATCTTTGAAAAGTGCCCCATTTCTCTTCTAGCCCTGTGTCTGGTTGAAGAGCTGCAAAGCAGTTTGACAGGCCCTTGTCTGAAGCTTTCCGCTACATTGTCACTGTGTAGGTCTTTTTGCTGCTAGCTTCGGTGGTCGATCAGTCTCTATAAGACGTATAATCTTAGTTTTCAGTCTGGTGACCAGAAGTTAGTGGTCAGAACCCACATCTGGACCTCTCTGGATTCTTACATCGAGTAGTGACGGTCTTCATCTGGTGCAGCTGTAGATGCAATCTATCTCGTTTAGTGTGTTGCCACCTGGCGATATCCATCTCAGCTCGTGTAATCGTTTGTGATTAAAGACGGTGTTACCTGTTTCAGCTAGTTGTCACTACACATTGTTGTGAAGGGTTCCCAACTATCATTCGTCCTGGCAGAGATGCCGAATGGACCTATTGTTGCAGTGCGCTAGTCACTGAACTGGCTGATCTGTGCATTGAAATCACCTAGCACTACCTCACCTAGCATCATAGTTTGGAAGATGTAGCTGCTGGTGAAAATCATCCTTCGTTTCTTCATCTGCTGCTTTTGTTGGAGCTTATATTTGTACACTTGGTATCTTTGTATGCCTTATCAGAAATCTTGTTGTAACAATTCGCGAGGAAACATATTTCAAACGAATCAATGCTGCTGTAGCGCCTTTCTCAATAGTAAACCAACTCCCTTCACATGGTGTTCCTCCTCACGGGAGTTTAGCACTGTGGTATTTTCACTTGTCATCTTCCTTCCCATAGCCGTTTCACCGCATTTCCCCCAGTCCTAACACATCAAGCCAGTGTCTTTTCATCTTCCGAATAGCCTGTGCTAGCCTTCCACTCCCGTACAGTGTTCTCACGCTTCACGTTCCTACTCGGGTTATATGTTTGGCGCTAAAAACACTGGCTCTCGAAGGGCAGACTTCCTCTTGGCTTTCATCTGCACTTGTCATAGTTACATCGGTAGATGCACCATCTCCCTCTAAGCGCCTTGTTCGTTAAGCGGATTGGCCGCCTCTTACTGTTTCTGTAGTAGAATATTTTTTACTGGGTAGGGTTACTAACCCTACGTCTATCCCTCCTTTTTTCTCAACCTGGCTTTGGACAGGATATGGCAGAGTTGATCCAAGTAAGGAGACATCAAAATGTTTTTAACCATAATGGGCGTCATTATCATCTCGAAGTAGTGATACAATCGAAAGCAACAACTGTAAATGAAAAAAAACCCCAGTTTTTTCAGTGTCTGCGGAATATATGCAAGAGGCACAACTAAAAAATCTCTTTACCTTCACAGTGGATTAGAGTTTTAAATAATTTTATTGTACCTCTCTTAGCTTGAATTAAACAAACACTATGACAAAATAAACCCAAGTGGATTTTGGTTTCTGTTCTTCTCAAAAAACCTTGGAAAGATTATGGATGCTGCCCCTATAGCGACGGTTACGAGCACCAAAATAACGATATTTACGTTTCCAAAACTGAGAGTGCACATTGTATTCACAGAGCGATCTAAAAATAATTATTTTGAAACCTCCTATCCCGAGGGACCCCTCATTTATACTTTACTTTAGTCATAGTTACTAAAAAAACCCAATTATTTTAATATTTAAAAAAGAAATATTATGAAGATGTAGATTTTAAAAGGTGTGCGTATCACATTGTCACAGATATTATCAAGCCCTTAAGACTTCATCTTCAAAAAACGCACTCATATGGGAAGTTCTTACCAAGGAGACTTAATAACATTTTTTTACTCACATTCAAACAGTCCAACAGCGGATTTTCTTTATCTGGTGCATAGCTTTTTCCACCAAGTTTGACTTGAAGACTTAATGAGACTGCTGTCTGAAATGTAGAATTAATTACGAATAGCATGTGTGCATCCAAATGTGTAAGGCAATCTTAAAACAAATAAGATACATTTGACGTTTCACGTATCTTTTAATTCGTCACAAAAGGAGGATCACAAAAATGACTAAATAAATGGAAATAATATTTGTTTTGAATGCCACCTCACACCTTCTGCTTTTGTATTTGATGTCGTTGAATCTGATTAATCTCCTACGAAAGTACCATACAGGATTTCATTAATGGAATAGGTGTCACACACACACACACACACACACAACTGTCTACTTCATTTTGTGTCCCAGTATGACACTGGGTCCGGGGTCGTTAGCTCCTACGTCTATGAATTTGACCAGATTCAATCAAATTTGTTTATCATTGCAAACAAAAATATTTTTTTGATTGTCAACGTAATTACTGGATCACTGAAATTTAAACCCGGTACCTACTTCTCACGCTTTCTTCTACTAATGACAGATTAGGTTATCATGAAAACTGACTTTCAGCCTGACGTTTCATTTAAAGAATAACCCTCTTTTCACGAAATGCTTGCACAAAATAAATGTATACCACAGGTGGGTCCAATCAACAACACAAAATTATTTATTAAAATTCATTGAGAAATAAACAAATTAAAGCAGAATGAAAGAAAAATTTGTTTACCTGAAACATTGACATTTTCTTTGCTTGACTTATTTTGCGCAGTGCAGTAAATTTGGTGGCATCGATACCTCTATCAGGTACATTGACAGCTCTTGCTAATGCTATTTCATCTTTACTGTTGAGTATCAGTTGCAGATACGAAAATACAATCCGCCTTAACTGAAGCTACCAGGATACACGAAGAAATTAAGAAAATGTCAAAACCTATGCAGAAAAACACTATTCAGTTTCCCACAAAGAACTAAAAAATAAATAATTAAAAACAACAATAAAAAGAAAGGTGCTTATCCCTAGCTACAACATCTGGTTCAAATACAGTTCAAAACAACTTACATTTTTTATTTATTCTACTTCATAACCCCAAATCTACTCCTGTGGAATGAATTTTCTTTGCTCTCAGTAAAATCACCAAATCTATCTAAACGAGCAAGTAGCTTTCTTATAAGGAGAAATAAATTCAAAGCTTCCAAAACGCGTACAATACTACTGCTTACACGTGCCTCTTATACTACCCCGTTATTCGACAATTTGTGCGTTAGAATGAGTTTGGAGAGTGGGATATTGATACGCAAGTAACATTAATCCACGGAAGCAAGTTTCAGTCCCCATTTTGAGATACAGGATGAACAAAAATTGACTCAAATAGCGTTGATGAGAATTTTCTCACGTTTCCTCAGATTTCTTTTTACACGTCAGAACCATATGACCCGCCATTGAAGCCTCTTTAAATAGGAGGGCAGGAATCGACCCACAACAAATAGTTCGCAGTCACTAACACTATATATTATTTACAGTAAAAAAAAAATAGAAAGGGAAATTTCATTTTCCATCAGCTTCTAAGAGAAGTAATGCCTACGCCTTGATCTACTTAAAAAACCATAACGACTTACAGTTTTATCTTTAGCTCACTTATAAAACCCAAAAGTAATTGATGCAACTTTAATTTTTTCCTATCAAGTATTAAAAGAAGTTTACTACCCAATCGGTTCCCAATATATTTCTCTTTCTGAACTTTTGACTCCTCAGTGTTCATAAATGGGAATTTAATGAAAAAACCTCTTTGTTTTATAAGCACTACGTTGAAAAATGCTCTCAAGTGGATCCATATATCTCTCTTCGCTCTGGCATACAAAGATCTGCAAAACAAATATCGATTGCTTCAGTGATGTTTAGAAGAAAATGTCAAGTTTTACGGGGAGTTTTTTTGATATTAGTTTTCCCCCAAGAATGTCAAGACTATATTATTCTCGTTTGAGTAATTGATTTCCAGTCTAATTTCTTTTTTCCCTGATTATTTTATTCCCTTCTTTTACTTTCTTTTCTAATTTTTATCGTGTAACGAGTTAATCAAAATGGAAAGAAAAGGGGGTAACAGCATTCTAACAATAATTAAGAACTGCAGGCACAAAATTTCCAAATATTATAGAGATACTTACTGACGCTGTTGAATAAGGTGTTAAAATTATCTGAGTACCCCCTATGGCTTCCATGGTTTCATCATCTATTACCCAAAGTACGTCATCTTCAAATTCTTCCCTTGATACGTGTTCGTCATTTACTACAAAATATATTAAAACAGTGATAGAACGCAAGATATGTTATCTTTCTGCATAGAATCTCTAAGGCCTTTCGTTTTAAAAATACATAATATCCATGCAAAGAAATCGTTTCTCTTGCGATGTCACTGTAAAAAACACTATGGAAGACTAAAATTGCTTATAAATTTATGCAGGGACGTAGGAAGAATCAAAACAGTGGTGGGGAGGCAGGTTAAAAAAGGGGTACATGACCACTCCCATAAAGTTCCTCCAATTTGTTTGCAAGATCTTCTGCTTGTCTGATTTTCGTCACATCTGAGATGTTATGACTATTTGGCTGAGATGCTCGGAGTTTTTGAAGTAGTTTCCTGAATGTCCGTAAATCACACTGCTTATAATCCGTGCATGAATAACACCTCTCAGCACTGTGTCCATTATGATTTCCTGTCCACTCTTTCAATACAGATGACCGACAATGACAAAGTCTGATCCAGAGATAATGCAAAGTTGTGAAAGCAATACTGACAATCCTCCTCATGGAAAGCCTTGATTACAATTATCGTTCTGAGCATGTTCTGGATCTTATCTTACGTTGAGAATTTGGAAAGGATTATACAAAGAGGTCACTTTTGGGTTTGGAAAGGGCACTTTTATATAGTTCGCCAAAAAGTGAGGGGGCATGGCCCCTATGCCCCCCGTTTCCTACGAATATATGTATATAAGTATATATATATATATATATATATATATATATATATATATAGTAATGCCAGTATCGACGTAGTTATTAACTAGCAACAGTACTCAATAATATAAGAATATTAGAGCTGTCATATGGTGAACGACAAAAAGATAAACAAAATTTAGTTTATAACTGTCAGTTTCGTGTTTTGTATACAGTAATATATGACTGTACAATAATAATAGCTATTTATAACTGACAGAAGTTAATTGTCATGTTGTGATCATGGCATGCCTGAATGTATCTTGCACATCTACATATTTATCATGTCACAATAGAAAAGATATTCAGCAGGATAATACAACCCATTGAAACAAATCATAACTTCTTCAATACCGTTATAAATGCAAATTAAAATGAATGTCAGGCTTTGAAAAGACTATCTTTTAGAGCACAACAAAAAGAAAAGGGTGTAACTGGGCAGAAACTAGATAATAATAGAGCGACCGTTTAAATCTTCCAGTGATCTAAAGGGTTGTAAGATTATTAAAACGATGGTCAAACTAACCTGACTAAGCAGAACAACTAAATACTCGAGAAAGGGAGACTACTCCGTACAATTTTTCATATTAAGAAATGTGAATTTTCGTTTTAAAATATCACTTAACAAAACGGTGAAATGTAAGTTTGTACCACCGTTAATTGAAAACGGTATCCAAAGCTTTCATCATTATTTTCCTTATCAAATGAGATGTCGGCCATACATTCTTAATCATTTCATCTTGCACCCTAATTTATACTGTATTCAGTATTATTTTGACCACATCCCTCTACAAAATAAAAGAAATATATAAATTTTTCTATTGCACCAAGTTCTTTTTGCTGAATGAGCCTATTTTAAATCAAAATCATAATTATTATAATTATTACCAATTCCATCGGTGGACCATTGCAGCTTTATTATGTCGTTTGTCATCCTTGATACCAGTTTTAGGATTCTTAGCTAAAAATGGGGGAAAAACTCAATAAGATCATCAAAAAATTTGGAGGGGGGGGGGGTGTCCACGTATACAGTGGAAATTGTGATGTGTTACCATTATCAAAAATCCTATTATCAGATACATATTAAAAGAACCATTGCATACACAGTTAAATACCATGGGCTTTTGAATACAAATCAAACAAAATCGGTCTGCGCTATAGCAAACGACAGTAAAAAAACTCCCAACAAACCCAAAACAAAAGTAAGACAATTGATATATAATCAAGCCAACAATGTCACTCCATTAATTTTGCAATATATTTCGAAGTTAATACTTCATCTTCAGGCTACAAGGTAAAAATACAAAAACAGTAAAACTGCTGAATACAATATTTCCTATCTCATATCAACATCTCTCTGCAGTATACACAGTTCTAACGAAATCTAACACAGTGAATTCAAATCTTCAATCTTTTTGAATAAACTATGAGAATTGAGAAACCTCCCTTGAGGGACCTTGTTGACAAGTTAAATTTTTATGATATATATTATGATAAGAAATATATTGCNCAAGCCAACAATGTCACTCCATTAATTTTGCAATATATTTCGAAGTTAATACTTCATCTTCAGGCTACAAGGTAAAAATACAAAAACAGTAAAACTGCTGAATACAATATTTCCTATCTCATATCAACATCTCTCTGCAGTTTACACAGTTCTGACGAAATCTAACACAGTGAATTCAAATCTTCAATCTTTTTGAATAAACTATGAGAATTGAGAAACCTCCCTTGAGGGACCTTGTTGACAAGTTAAATTTTTATGATATATATTATGATAAGAAATATATTGCAAAATTAATGGAGTGACATTGTTGGCTTGATTATATATCAATTGTACAAAATTGCACAATGTTTTTACCAAACAAAAGTAAGACAATTACTATTTTCCTCGTTATATATTACGCCATAAAAGAGTAAAGTGCAAAGTGCTGTATTCATCAACTGATATATTTGCCATAACTACCGTTACAATATTAGTGTTAGAAGTATTACGCAGTAATGACATTGATTATTAATATGGGCAGCCCATGGAAAAAAACAAGTTGTTTTCCTTTTGTGGGGTTTATTTCTTTTGAGAAATTTCTATTGATATCCAACTTTATTTTGGCTACTGGCTAACATTTCATGTGATAGGGTGTGATAGATTTATCGTCATTGTATTTATATATTTTACTAATGAATTTTTTTTCTTAACCAGTTTTGGCTCTTTCTTGTCTAAGGCATAATTACGTCACAAAAATGCTACCAGTACACTATAATTTATTATATTGATGCAAAAGGAAATATGACACATTTGTTTTGATCTATTAAATTAAGTCACTTCATTTGTGTCCTAATAACTTAGAATAACCATGTACCATATAGAGGTTTTATTACGTTACGTGGTATAAAAAAATTTAGTCCTTAAATACAGGAGTGTGCCTCTTTTAAACTTCACTCACTTCATCCTCTTTGTATATTTGTTCATCTATTATCAGTAGTAGTACAACATTGATGAGATTTTTGCACTTCTCTTGTTCACCCGTCTTTTCTTTCCATGGTACAGAATTCACCAGCGTGTGTATATCAAAGGAATTATTTCTTTGAAGAAAATCGTCATATTCTTGCAAAATTAAATTCTTGGTTTGTTCATCGCTTTCACCCCTTTTCTTTTCAAATCTTGTTGGAAGGGCATTGTAAACTGAACGCAGAGATGGATATGAAAATACCTCTTCTTGGTAAGAGTCCTTAAATCTCTCCCCCTAATACAAAATACCATAAAAATTAAACTTGCAAGAGAAACTGCCCAAGAAAATAATCAAAAATTGTTTCATGCTACAATGCTATTGAAATTCAACAAATGGAAGAAAGAAACAATCTTGTCAATACCGATATTAAACAATTAAATATTCAATTCACGTTCATTTTGGTCGACACGTATTTCGCTGGCATTCGACTGAGCCAAAACGCCAGAATAACAAAGCTAAAGTCAAGTTTGTTTTATCAATACTAAAATACAAAGAGAGCATCAAGAAAGTCTGACACTTTTTGTGACTGGTTGTCTGAAACAGTTCAAGACTATACACAAATTATTTTTGTCTACAAAGAGGAGTTGATGAAAGTTGAATATAAATTGCCTCTAATACTCTTACATCGAAGTCAGACCAAACTCTGCCAATTATTGCGAACTGTTTTACCTCATAATTTTCACTGCATTCATGGTCTTGTAGTTTGCTGTGCTCCAGCTGAATCCCAATATACCATGTTGCGTGTACTCTTACATTGTCTTCCTCTGGCTGAACTCAGTTGACAGAGGATTTTCTCGATAAATACCAGATATGTGTTGTTTTATTCTATCAACCAATCTTGCCCCACATAACTGGCTTCACACCGGCACTTAAACTCGTTAACAACCACACTTAAATTTGTGGCAGGCAAGATAAATTTTGTAGAAGAAGGAAGAATTTCCATGAATCGTAATTTACATTGGGTACAGTAGCACGACAGCATTTGGAAACTGCCATGCTAATTTGACTTTCGAACTTAGTGGAAACCAGCGTTATCCAGGGTAGTTCGACATACGTCGGGCACTTTTCTGGGCTCTGGATAATTTATAGCGAATAAATTTATCCAATATATCGTTAGGGTAACCGTCATTAAACAGAATTTGCTTAATTTTATCTATTTCTTCTGACAATTTTTCAGGAGAGCAAAGGACAATAGCATGACGATCTAAAGTTTTTTGAGTTCGATTTTGAACTGCGTTGACCTGAGTGAGTCCCGTGTGCGTAGTTCCCAGTGAAAGTTGATTTTCGGAAGAGACTGGTCTTAAAAAAGGTGGGAATTTTTTTCATGTTTTCCAAAGGTTATCTCACACTGGGAAGGTGAAAACCTAGAGTATATATATATATATATATATCTGCGTGTGTGTGTGTGTGTGTGTGTGTGTGTTTGTGCAGCGAGAGGAGGGGTCGTAGGGGTAAGTTTTTGTAATCAGTGTTACATAAACTGCTATTAGCGTGCGCCTTGTATCAAAATAGACAAAAAAATACAAAAAAGAAAAATGAAAAATTCGTAAAACAAGTTTTTTGTAATTCAAGTTTTTGTAAACTTTGCACCATGATAAGACCATTGATAATAATTGGCAAATATTAGGCCAGGAGAAATCGGGTTTAGAAAAGGTGATTGGTTATTTCTAAGTTAATGACTCTAAAATAAACAGCTTTTGCCTGAAACTCACAAGGATCTTAGAAATGGTTAAGGGACATACTTTGATTGTGGTACTATAACAATATATTCTTAGGGTATTTAGATTATCATATATATCCGTTGGTCAGCCCCACTGCAATGTACTTTGCTCATGTAGTTAGACCTTATTCCAGTATAACCCAAGGGGTAAGTCTTCAGCTTATGTGGGAAGCATTGGGTTGGAAGGTTAACCTTCGAGTGGCTGCCGAAAACCTGGTGGGCTTGGCATTCCTTGTTCTTTAAAACAAATAATTCGAGTTTAACGACTTATATATATATATATATATATATATATATATATATATATATATANGGTTATTTCTAAGTTAATGACTCTAAAATAAACAGCTTTTGCCTGAAACTCACAAGGATCTTAGAAATGGTTAAGGGACATACTTTGATTGTGGTACTATAACAATATATTCTTAGGGTATTTAGATTATCATATATATCCGTTGGTCAGCCCCACTGCAATGTACTTTGCTCATGTAGTTAGACCTTATTCCAGTATAACCCAAGGGGCAAGTCTTCAGCTTATGTGGGAAGCATTGGGTTGAAAGGTTAACCTTCGAGTGGCTGCCGAAAACCTGGTGGGCTTGGCATTTCTTGTTCTTTAAAACAAATAATTCGAGTTTAACGACTTATATATATTAAGCAGAAGTTGGGGGAAACGATAGAGACAAAGTTCCCTCCTGACTATACTAATATGCTAAATATTGTTAGAGACTTCAGTTAAAAAGAAATGGTCTGAATGAGATTCATCGTTTTCTTTATATGGACACATGGTAAGAAGATTAATTACATTTCTTAATAGTAGCCATCATAACATTAACCTTACTATTGACTATTTCTGAGAAACTATATGCTTTTTAGACGCCCAGGTCATTCTGAGAAGGGAGAATCCTTACAATGAATTTTTTGCGAGCCAACTGACACACTTTAGTTCTTGCATAGGAAATCCTGTCATCGCTTGAATTACAAGAAGGTGATCCTCTATAATAAGGCCATCAGGTGCGGAGAAATATGTTCAGATTATCCCCAATTTAACTATCCTGAAATTAGGGATTCCTTACCTAAGGTATCCCCTATCCTCAAATTGGGGATACCTTAGGTAAGGTAAGGTATCCCCAATTTGAGGATAGGGTAGGTCAGCAGGGTGGATGGAGCCCATAGCTGCTGATGCGCGTGATCACGCACCAAGAGTCGCTGAGGTGTGTTTGATCTCATGCTTCTTTGTTAAACATTAAATCAATTTCACGCATCAAATTTTTTTTCTTCGAACTATTCATTCATTTCGGTAACATCATCAACAACTGTGATTAAGTAGCAGGTCAGACTTTTTGAGAGCAAGTCTAGTAATTGGACCAACGAATTTTACTGCTAGTTTATCAAGACGTATGAGATTTCTGAATCTGTAGAGAAGATATACGCAGACCTAAATGGCCTCAATGAAAGTGCTGGAACTAATGACGAGCTTTTGAGTAGGTAATTAATCAAATTTCCATAAGATGAAACAAATCAGATCCGTTGTGAAACCTCCAGATGACAAGTGTGCAAATCTATGACTGACAGTGATGATCAGCAGGTATGATCTGGCTTAGAATGAGGGTTAATACCTCAGGTTTTTAGAACAAGTAGCCATGACACCCATAATAACTGCTGTAACCCAGTTTGGTCCACATACATTTTTTACTCTTCCACAATTCCAAATCGTTTTCCTCCATATTATGTTATTTTCAAAATTTCAAAATTCTGTTAGGAGAATGATAAAAAACCCAGGTCTAATTCCTGGATGACATTAAACGAGACTTTGTTTATCACTGCAAGTTCATACCATGATAAACAAAAATATGAAATTCAAAAAAACCTAAAATCTCAAGATAGAACCATACCTTTTTCTCAGCATTAAGAAAACTCAGTTGTATAGACTGCAGCTGATCTTCAGTTGATAAGAAGGAGCCCCAAGACATAATATTCTGACTTAACTGATGCTGTCGATAAAGGAAAAGTGCCAATTCTATACTATTTTTTAACGTGATAGCACTCTTCTGCAGAATATTGTTCAATTCAGGATGTTCAGCTTTATGCATGAAACTTCCATTCCATGAAGAAGTAGTCATTACCAAAATTTTTGGATTTGGTACCACATCTTTATCTAGAATATATTGTGGGAAAAGCAAAGCAAATTGTTTAAGAGTAAACAATACCAAATGAATAATAGTATGTCTGTCCACTTTACAAGACAAATTATCAACTTCTGTGGTGGAAAGGCGCTACATGATTAGCTTAACATCTAAAAGTTTTGAGTTGTGTCTCCATATAGCAATCATTTGTAATTGGATGAACAGGGGAGTGGAACGACAACAAGGATTCAAGGACTCTCTTCGGCACAGTTTTTGAATGCTTAATCACATCAATATCATCATAACATCAATGCAAAATAAATGTGAACAACTAATATTTTTTATCAACAGAAACAAGTCTTGTCCTTCACAAATAACGGAACATGTTAACACCAATGCTACCAACTAAATCTACTGAGAAACTAGCTAAAGGGCTTCTACTTATGGGAGACAGACAGTGCAGGCAGTTCTGCTCGCAAAGTACCTTAATTGTATCATGTACTACAAACCTGATTTATTGTAAACCAGGTGTGCGGTAAGGACGTCCTGTAGTTAAACCTATCAGGAATGTCTTCATCATCACCAGTCAAGCCTTCATTTAAAATCTCTTGTTGGATTCCGAGCAACTGCTCACCTCTAACAACTCAAAAATTTTCAAAGTTGCACTGGGAATTCCTAAGTTGCTAAGCTTTTCTTGCAAACTTTCAGGCAACATGGTAATCAAGCAAGTGAATAGGGCTAGCTTTTGCGAATTCTCTTCTGTCTCATCAAAAACATCCCAAATGACTCGTTTTGTGAAATGTTTTGCTTGATCTGTATATTTATCCGATGAAACCTTCACAACTTCAGCTAACTCTTTCAATGCATCCTTCCCATATTTTCTCAAAATACGCTCTACTTCATTCTGGATAACTCCAATCGTATTCACATCTCCATTAGACAAACCATTGGCTATTTTTGTGAAAGACCATTAAGATATTAAAACACAAAAAATCGGATCAAAATTACCGAATAAATCACTCGTGCACTCAGCTACAAAGCAGTCACAATCAGGTGATACTTAATATTGGGATGGGTAAAAGTAGACCACGAAACCGGTCCCTAGGGTACTCACAAGCACTGTTGTGAGACAACGATGATGGTACAGTCAGTCCGCTACTAAGTTACTTCAGTATGATATAAACTAACTGTGCCACGATAGACAATTGCTACGTGGAGCAGATGGTTAACTCTCAGGAAGAAAAGTTCATATAAGTTGGGCGCCAGAAATGTCACTTGTGGATCAGAGCTTCTCACCGACGATGGAAGTCCATATTAAAACTCCGATGTTATTTTTAATTGGCGTCCCGCAAATCAGGTTATACCAATCAATTGATGGCCAGAACTATGGAGAAGATTGCCCATAGGAAGAGCTTACAAGTAATAAGGGGCTCTAAATAGCACAAACAAGAAGCTACCAGACAACAAGTAGAAAAACAAGGGAAAACAAAGACGAGAAATTAATCAGCGATACTCGACGAAAAGCACCAGAAAGTAAACTTGCAGCATGGTGCTTCTCTCACACAAACGTTAAGAAATGCAATAATTGAAAACAACAGCACTACTACGGAGCATGCCCAACATGGAATCCATACGCAACAACTGCGGCAAAGCTAACCATTAGGCAAAAGTGTATCACTCTGGTAATAAACGCACAAAAGCAGGTCCTAAAAAGCCACGGAAGCAAATCCATGCAACACAAGAAGGCACCATAACAGCCAACACTGCACCATATTTTGATACCCTTCATATTGATGCTGTCGCCTCTACCATTCCTACCAACACAACACAGGCTTTTCTTAATCTAAGCATACATCAGCTTACAATGAAGAGCTACAATGTGAGGTCAATACAGGAGCAGAAGGAAACGTCATCCCTAAAACTATCTATAAGCATTTACTTTTTAAAACTCTACAGCTAAACCCACTACAATTAAAGGCTTTATCACTTAAAATTAAAATTTTAACTGATGAAGGTTTTAGTTGAGATCGATCATTCACGCCAATTCCGAAAACGAAAATTTATTCCACAGCTTGCATGTTCCTTGCTGGAGTGACTTATGATGACTTGAAGTTCTTTACCAGAATTGTATTTTCTGACAAATGTGATTTTCTTATATTGTGTTTTCTGATTTTTTTCTTATATGTCTTCTATTTGTGTTTCCGTCATGAACATTAAACATAACCTTGACCTTGATCCATAGGAAAATTGCAAGGGTAGCCCTACTCCGGCCCTGGGGCAGATCCTAAATCCTTTACGTATCTAACGATTTTTGTATCTTTTAATCTCTGGTTACCTACTAACTATTTAGAAGATGGTACATAATGTACAAGACTTTTAAAGGCATGGAAGAGAGGACCTTTCTTTGGAGAAGGAATGTTTGGTCCTTTGGAATGGAGGGGGGGGGGGGAGAGAATCATACCTTAAATACTTCCTAAAGTACTAATTCGTACCTCACTTGCCACTGTTCTTTCGATCAGGTAAGTCGGGATTGGAGGTTTCATCTAGAGGTGGTAATCGATGGCCACAATCCATTGCTTATCGTTGCTTACCATTGTTTACCGTTAACCATTATTAATCAATTGAGCATCGTCGTTAAACATGAGATACGAAGTACCAGTCGTGTTTCCTGTGGTATTCCAACTTAGCGTCGGTTGCAGCGTACGGATTTACGGCCTACCATCCGTGACACCTTACATACATAATCTTAATCTCAATAACCATGAAATAATTTTGTGACGGAGATTTTTTGTGACAATCTTGATTTTACAAAAAAAACAACAAACGACTCATGAGTTGTATGCTAGTTATTATTTGATCTCCATTTCTCTTTGCATTTAGTTTATTGGACTTAACACAATGAAATAAGATAACAATCCTTAGAAACTAGCGTTAATCATTAAGTAGTTAGCATTTAGCTCAGTTGAGTTTTTAACTTGTTTGACACTCGTTATGTTAATCAATATATTCTTGAAAATATTTTTTCAGAAGAAAAAGATTAAATCCGATCTGATCACTGTTTTTTTCAACTGTTTAATCAACCTTATATGTTCTTCCATACTTACTTACTTATCCTCTGTGTTCTGCTTCTTTGGTAGTCGAGGGCATCCCATAGATGCAATCAGACCTTCGTTGAAACGTTTCCAGTTCTTCTTCTCTCTTGCTTTTCCCCTTAGGCTCTGGAGCTGTTTTCTGGTACGAAGTTGCCCGAGTCCGGAGTTTTTGATGTCATCACGGATGGTGCTGAGAAGATTTGTAGAGTGGCGTCCTATTCTGGCTTAATACATTGTTGCTAATGATATGGCGAATTCAAGGGCTTTCTGGGTGGGGGTGTTGATGTCCATGCGTAGGACATGACCTAGCATAGACCATCTTCGCTTTGCTACTAGTGTAGATATAGGATCCGTTTGGCAGATTTTATACAGTTCTTTATTACTGATTACGCTTTTGGGCCATAGCTGACCTGTTATCGTTCGCAAGTGTTTACGGTGGCATATATCTATTTTATTCATCATAGCTTTGTTGGTAGCCCAGCTGTCGCAATTATATAGCATGATGGAGAGGCAGTACGCGTTATAAAGTTTGAGTCTGGTTTTGAGCGGAATCTTATTGCGGCGAGACCAGATTTTTGATAGTAATTTAAATGCTATGTTGCCTTGGATGCATCTGGCAGAGATGTCTACTGAACTACATAGCAGGGACCCTAACGTTTTACACTTACGCCAGTTTTCGCAGCCTCGGATAGGTGTTCCTTTTGGAACAGTTTCAGATATTTCGGCAAGATATATGTGTGTAAACTCAGTTTTACTTTCGTTCATAGCTATTAATATTAACCTACGCTATATATCTAACCTTAGTTATGATGCATTTATAAAATACTCCTGTTGGATGTCACAACAATTTAATATAAACAATAGCTAGGTGTGGCAGCTTACTAACAAGTATTATAGGTTGGACCTACCCTGATATTAAAGAGGATGGAAGATATAACATCATGTTGATATAAAAGTTTTGTTTTTAGTTAATTCATAATGGTTAATGCCTAGCAAATATAACAGTTAAAATGTTCCATAAACTGATATCCCAATAACTGATGTTATTGCAGGCAATAGCCAATGAATAATGTCACTTTTTGTTTTTCCTCGAACATTTTATCAATAGCGTGCCATATAGTTTCTAAATATCTTACTAAGCCTCATACAAAACCAATAGCAAAAAATGATCACTTACCCACATGCTCAATATTTAATTGCCCACAGGTTTTCGTGGAAACATTTTCTAATGTATTGATTAAAAAGTTATGTTTGGCCTTTTGCAATTCTGGACATACATTTTTCTTGAGATTATTGTCTTGCAACTCTTTAGGAACTTTGACATAAAAGATTTTCTTGATTTCCATATCTTTCGACATAAAAAGGAAAAACATATATAATGTATAAGTGTATGTAGGAATATTTTATCAGTTAAACTTGAAGGAAAAACAAAGTGCACCTTCACAGGGTTAGCTTACAAGCATAAAAGAAAGTGGCAAGAGCAAAAGAAAACAGTAAACCTTGGATATTAGACGAATAAACATGAAGTACTGCTAAATAGATCCACAATTGCCAACAGGACTTGAAGTCTACAAGTTCTACTTGATGGATAGAATAAGCTGATAGAACATTTTTTTTACAATTAGTATTGGCCCTGTAAGTCATTAGAATAACAATCAATATCATAAAAGTGTTATTGAGCTTATTTAATTTTGATGGACATACAGGGGATCCTAACAGAAAGGGAGCTTATTATGAAAACCTAAGATCAGAGCTATGAAAAGCCCACATTAATCAAGTTAAACAAGAAGGAGAGTTAAAGTATCATGGGGCTGCACTAAGTTAAGGATGAAGGCTCAGACATGGCAGTACGAGCAAGAGTTAAAAATATGTGGAATAAATAGAGACAGCTATCAGAAGTCATCCATGACAAATGAATGCCAAGAAAAGTTAAAGTGAAATTGTATGAAAGTCATTAGACTAGAATTGCTATATGGCTTGGGGTGCTTGTGGTTTGACAAAAAAGGAGGGAAAAATATCGAAAACAAGGGAAATGCTAATGCTTAGGCTAGTTATGGGAACATCCTAAAGAGACAAGAAAAGTTAATGATGGTATCAGGAAGGAGTTGAAAGTATGCATTATAACAGGGTAGGCAAGGAAGAGTAAACTTAGATGATTTGGGCACTTACAGAAAGCTGATGATCAAAAACCAGTTAAAGACATCACAATTACCATTAATCATCTAAGGGAGAAAAAGTGAACAAAGTATAAACACAAGTGTGTAAATTTTAATGTGATTAGGGAACGTGGCCCTTCTCTTAACTGTAGAATACGACTAACAAAAAAGCAGAAGGAAAAGAGGCTATAAATACATTGCGCTAAAGCGTCAATGGAGAGAAGAAATTAATGTAAACTGCATAGACAAGAGTGGTTGAGTTGTTGGCTGGGAGCTAGGATCGGCTTTGTCATTTTCTGTCCTCTCCTTCTACTTTAAAAGATAATCGTCTAGGTTCTTTGAAGGTTGACGAAGCCGAGCTAGTATTGCTGACTCTTCTTGTAGATGATGAGGCAGGTGTCGACGATGAGTTAAGGTTCAGCAAGGCAGGCGAAGGCAGATTTGGTGGATGTGGAGCATTGGTTTGTTGGTGCAGCTGTGAGCCTTCTGTCATGTCAATGGGATCATCATCAGCGTCGATGTCGTTATGGTGTCTGTGCACTTTCGGTGTGGATGGGACTGTGCGGAGTTTCAATTGATGTACTTTAAAGGTGGTTTTTTTTTCGAAGCTGATTTCCAACAACTTTCCAATTGTGGAAACGGGGTTCATCTACATTGACGGCGAGGTACCTTGGACATGACTGCGACTTGTTCTTTTAGCTTAAGATGCAGACTAGTGTATCTTCATAATTTTGGTTGGTTGTGTTGGTGGTTGTTGCTGGTTGTAGTAGTTACTGGAGGCAAGACGACGATGATACTGTTCCTCGATGATTTTTTGGTCTTTCAACAGCAGTTGTTGATGATTGAATTGGTCCCATTGCGTTCACAGTATTCTGGCGAAGAGACACTGACTACGAATGCGAGGATCAAATCAAGCAAGTCCAGTAGTCAGTGCTGCTGGCGTGACTTTTGGGTTGTCCGGGTCTTAATGTAGGAGCTCGTCTTTAAGTTGTTGGGTGGATTTCTCGGCAACTAAATTTTCGTTAACATTCTTTACCCTCAAAATATCAATAGAAATGCGGTGGAAATGGAGGGTCTTGTCTTGAGTCAATTTCAAGAATCTTGGGGAAGCTTCTGTGTGAATAACTGTTACAGGACCATCGGGTGGTCAAGGCTCGATGCATAGCTTGATGAGACTGTCCTCAGTGAAGGAGGTGACAGTAAGATGAGCCAATAGGATATATTGTTTCTTGCATCAAACAACATCAGTGGTGAATGAACAACTAATGACAGTTGGTGGATCACTGGTCATGTCAGGTGGTACAGGTGTAGGAGTCTTCTTCAAGGAGACACAGGTGACTGTTGTTGTTCAACTGTAAGAGGATTGAATTCGGATCTACTGCGCAGAAGTAGTGACAGAAGCCTTTCTTCAACTAAAGTTGAGTTGGGTGGTCAAGACAAATGTGGATTGCAGTGACGAGACCTGCTAATGCCTTGTCTTGGAATGTCTTGGAACGACGACCCTTTGTGTGGTGGGAAACAAGTGTTTGTGATCTGGTACTACAAGAATTCCTTCGCTGGCAATGATGCAGCAGTTATGGTAGCGCTTCATTCATTTTACGTTGGTGAGTTTCTTTGGCGGACGCCTTGGCTAAGGTATGCATAAACACGTTTGAGGTCATGGCAATCAGCTTGAGTTGCTAACCAGGTAGATCTAGTGATGAATGGCATCTTTGATTTCCCTCGAATGCTGCTGTCAACGTTGACAAGGTGGTCGGTTGCTGTTTGTAGTTCGGTTTTCAAGTTACAGATCTGACAGTTGGTGCTGAGACATTTTGGTCCATTTCTGCTTGCGAAGTCAAAATAGGTGTTGAATGAGCCACCTATATGTTGAATGTTGATGGCGAAGCAGCTTACAATTGATAGGAATGTAATACTGAACTACTGTGGGAGAATTTACCCCCCAGGAGCTTTTCATAGGCCTGTACTCAAGGCTATCCGTAAGGACATATGCTTTGTGATTAGACTTAATAAGATATGGATTTACGTGTTGATGTAGCAAGGCACAGGGCTTCGATCTTTCATGGTATCCAAGTGCCGTCTTTGCATTAGCTTAGTACTGAAATAACCTGCAACAAGAATCTTGCCTTTACAGTGGATGTACAAGATTTTACCTAACCCTGGTGTCTTAACTGCACCATCAGTAACTAACCAAAGTTGATCATCAGGCTCTGGGAGAGTAACGGATTTGTAATTGTAGAAATGTTGTTGTGCTTGGCCAGCCCTCTGAATTCAGGTCCGCATTTGGCAATTCCGACCATAACGCCGACCCCACTCACCTCAGAGTCGGCAAGAACGTGCTGACCTCAAACCCACCAACAAATATCCATAAGAAACCCATTATAAACAGACAAGAAATGAATATTATTACAAATTCAAGTGCATTCCACTTGCTCCATGCAGATTATCACTATACCCACTTCAAGCATCAACCCACAAATATCACCTGCACGTCAAACGCAACAGAATGATCCACTTAAAACAAACAAAAACAATATTTTGGTTTCTTTGAAAGGTTTGGTCTTTGAATGACTAAAAGAGCAGGATTTTCAACATAAATAGCATAAAGAGCGTAAATAGCTTAAAGTAAACAATAGCGTAAAATAAGTAATAGCGCTAAGGGCATAAATAGCGTAAACATAAATAAACGTAATGAGCAAAAAGTTCAACGTAAACTTTCGACCCATTAAATCCTTTGAATAACATCTATCGAGACATGCCAATTTGACGGACTAATAAATCAGAACAAGCAACTCAATTTGCACTCGAAACACTTGCCATAAAGACACTGAGAAGACAGTATTTTTGGTCTCGTCATCGACATTCTTTGAATTGGTCAGACGCTGCTAATGCCAACTTTGATGGCATTAACAGCGTCTGATTCACATATTGTCTTCCAAGACAATATGTGAATCAAATTTAGTAGACTACGGAGCTTGCGTCAATTTTTTCCGTCAGGTAATAAAAACGAAAAACTACATACGACAAATTACAGACTGCCGACCTCCGAAGACCTGTAGAACGGCATTGGCAACCTAAAATGTGGCGCAGGTCGGCAAATTTTTGCCAGTCTGCGGCCGGATCAGATTGGCAACCCTGTGCCGTCCTCTATTTCAAAGGATTCAGAGAGATGCTTGGCGAAATATGTCATTTATTTCTTAAGTCCATACCACGTTATCTTGAGATAGCTTACTTCCAGTGAGGAGCTCCAGTGGAGAGAGGAGGTGAACAGCTGGGGATGACTCTACCAAGAAACTTGTAGGCTCCAAGGAATCACCATTGACCATTTACAGTGGTTGGTTGACCGCATGTCGATAGAGTGGAAATTCTGTAAGGAGAAGCAAACATACACCCAAGGGCAGTAGTGCTGTTAGGTGCAATGAGTGTTTTGTAGGCTGATGGTGTCAGGTCAGTTGCCTGAAGAGCTAAAAATACACTTTCCCAGTTATGAAGGAGTTCAGAGGGGGGTTTTCCACTGCAGTACAGGTCATCAGGCACTTTAGTGATGATGTTGTCTTGAAGCAGATTGCCAAGTACATGTAACAAAAGCTCTTATGGGGCAGTGTCAGACCCAGGGATCACCAAGGAAGTTCTGATATATATAGATATATATATATTTTATATATATGGAAATTCTATTAAATGGCATAGTGACGCTACAGTATTTCATGGATTGGTAGGCTGTTCCATTCCTGAAGCTAATCTTGGAATGGGTGGGACAAAGCATGATGTCACTGTTGCACATGAATGGAATGACTACAAGGACTTCAACATCAATATTTTCAAAAATCATGGCTTTGAGATAGAATTGTTTGTTTTCAGGAGTCAACTGGAGTTTGCTTTCATCTTTGATGGCCAAGGGGATTTGCCACTGACCTGAAGAGCCATCTGGGTGGTTTTGGTGATCTGTGCACCAATTCTTATTCAAGTCAATTCTTTTATCATATTCATTTCAGCACCAGAATTGAGTGTGAGTTTTAATTGTGCAGTGATGGGTGGTGATTGGTTGATTTGAATTAATCTCATTGACAATGTCAGACTGACCTTGAATGTTTGGGTGCTTAAAGATATTTCAATGTTTTCAGGTGCCAATCACACAAGATTTTCCAAAGATTCTTTGGTCTGAATGTGGTAGGTATGGACACTTTCTGTGGTAGTGTTTTCAACTTTTGTTGGTGGTTTGACACAGTGTACACAATAGATTGGCTTTGCATGTTGGTTTCTTTTGTGTCTATTGGTTGAATAAATTTTGGGGTTAGTAAGCACCGGCTTGCATGATCTTGATATCTTTGGTGTTTCCAAGTGTGTCTAGTAGAGTATCCATGGCCTGCAAGATTTCAGGTTTGATAGATGGAAGTGTTTGTGATTTTAATTCAGTGCCATAATGTTGCTTCACTAGACCTGGTGGGTCTTTGTTGATGAGGTGAAACGAATGTGGAACAACCAACTATTCGAGGGTTGGTGTAAGCTCTTTGTCATTGGTTGGAAATTCTCCATGGTAATGAGGCCAGAGGTGGTAAGTAGGAAACTGTCTTTGATAAATGCCATAAGATGCTGGTACAAAATCTTCTGGTCATTCATCTGTTTTGAGTTACCCCTATTAAAACTCATGGATGTCATTGATGAATGTGAAATTCTTCATGACAGTGTTTCTGGAAATTATGGGGCAAAAATTAACAATCTGACCTAGTATTTATATCAGGAAGGTGAACTTTTGGGCAGTTCTATTAAAATTGGTAGTACCAATCAGGTCATCTGTGAAATCTCAGAGAGAATTCAATTTGGTCTTTTTACTCCACTTGGTGCCAGTGCTGAGAAAGAGTGTCCAGCTTTCAAAGTAATCAAAATATTTTATCAATGCTGGGGCTCCATTGCTTTGGATCCCCAAGTGTTCCCTTTCATTGTAACACAAGTAGGATAAATAAATAATGTCTATAATTGAATAAGAATGTCCTAATACAAGTAGAATGAATAAACAATGTCTATAAATGAGGAAAAACTGTGAATAAAGGAATGTTACAGTTTGTATCATTCCTTTGTATACAAGTTCTGGTGTCAAATTTAGCATCTGTTAATAAGGAGCAAAGGGTGAATGCATATGTTCCAAGCCTCCTGATATGACTGGGAGACTCCCAATTTCAGAGGTTGTCGCCCAATCCCGCAACAATTTCAAAATCCTCACGCTTTTTGAAAAAACTTGAAATAAAAATCTGGTATAAAATAAAGAAGAATCAATATCACTGTTAACAGTTTAACTTCTTTTCAGCAGACAAAATGTTTGGTGTGATTAAATCACAACACAACAATAATTATGGCAGTCGATAAAGCCACACAGTGGAATGTCTATGTCTGTTTCTCTTTCTTTGCTATCTGGATATGATGACACCACAACAAAAAGAGTCAAATCTTGGAGTGTTTATGTCTTCCTTTATGGCTATTGTTACTCTTTGTAACACATTCTTTTTTATGTTGCTGAATTTTTCTTTCATGAACTTGTGGTAGAGATAAAACACATGCCGCAGAGTTGTTTTGGTTGAGGAAGGTATGGCATCAACAAATATAAAATACAAAACAAGCTATTCTGATGATTTTAAAGAAAGCTTTAATTTTGTTACAAAATGTTTTTCACATGTGCCTCATTATCAACACAAGTTCCATTGCACAATATGCAATACAAATAGATCTCTTGCTCATGGGAGAGCAAACATCACATGACATGTAGAAACACCAGGACATAAACAACAGGTAGAAGCATTGAAAGGTAAGTGTTTGGATTGTTAATCTCTTGTCTACATATTACAGGGGGGGTTTATAAGAAAGTTTATAATGACCCCAGTAATCAAACATTCTTACCAATCCTAGGATTTCAGTACTTAAACCCTCTTAGAACTTTGTTAGCAATAAAATGTATTTTTTGTACCTCTTATCCCTTGCATATGTAATAAACTTTGAAAGAAGACACTTGCCAAAATCAGGTCTTGGATGACTTTTACAACATTTAATTTAATCATTTAATCATGAAAAACTTTGCATTTTTGTCTCAACTTGCTTGCAATCAATTTCAGTGTTGTGTGTTTTCTTGCATTTGATTGGTTTAACTGTAGAATTCTAAGACCTGTGATAGCCCAATTGCTATTGTTTCACTGTGTATTTGCACTCAGTAGAATCTGGACTCTAGAATCTAGACTTACTTGCTGTCCAAACGTTTGGCTTATGCTTTGCAAGGATTTTTCTGGTATGAAATAACTTGTCAATATTGATTTCTTAGCTTTTTTTATCAATGCAGTGTATTAATACAACCTTTGTATAATATTTTTCAGTCGCTACCACTTTTGTACACAAAAAAATATTTTCAAGATAACCAAACATCTTTTCGTTTTCCTTGTCCAAAAGAACCTATGGTCACAATCATTTAAAACACCTAAGGGTTACAGAGAACCTCCTGAAGCTATGTGATGAAAAAATGTGAACTAAAAAAGGATGGGGCAACCCAGATGGAACAGAAAAGAATAAAGACGTGAACAACAAACTAAGGTCAGAAATGAAGAAAGCTAAAGAGCCTGTGTCAAACAGCTGTACAAGGAAATTGAAGAATGTGGGAACAGTAGCAACAGATTGATGTGTTACAGATTGTGAAAGATCTAACCATTGAGAGGCAAGGAAGGCCTACTAACATCCATAACAAAGGTGGGAAATGTTTCACAGAATGAAAGAAATTCTGGAGAGAGGGCCAGAGTATTACCCAGACCTGTAAAACTATTAGCTCAATGGTAATACAGCAGTGGTTAACTGTCCATACTCATGAGGGCAGTATTGAACAGACTGAAATTGATAGCTAAAATCATCATATCTAAAGAACAGGCAGCATTCCCAGCAGGACAAAATGCAACTGAACAAATATTTAACATCAAATTGTTCTGTGAAAAATACATCCAGCTCCAGCAAGAACTATGCTACATGTTCATTGACTTTAAGAAGATGTTTGACAGTGTCTGGCATACAGCACTGTGAGCAACCATAAGGAAATACAACACTGGTGCCAACCTTTTAAACCTAATTGCAAACCTGTATGAGATAGCCACAAGTGCAGTCTTCATGAATGGTAGCATAGACAGCTGGTTCAGCACCACCGTTGTAAATTCCAGTATTTCTTGAGAAAATACTGGAATTTGCCATGGATGAACATGAAGGGCCATTAAGCATTGGAGGTAGAACTATTACCAATCTTCATTTTGCTGATGATATTGATAGCCTGGTAGGAAGTGAAGATGAAGTATCTTGCCTTATGAACCCTTTTGATGAAACATTAGCTACCTACAGCAAGGAAATCAGTGCAGAGAAAACAAAGTTGATGATCAACAATGTTCAGGGCATCAAGGCTTACAGCAAGATCGATGACAACTTTAGAAACAGTAAAATGTTTCTAGTACCTAGGCTCTATCGGATGATGGATCTAAGCTGGAGATATTGGCAAGGATTCCTCAGACAACTCCTTTGGTCAGATTGAAATCCATCTGGTAGGGCTGCAACATGTGGTGTGAAGATAACATGCAAGACTGAACAGGACTGATATTCACAGTGAGCATTTGAGGACAGGACCAGATGGAGCAATTTTGTCTCCAAGTCATCATGTGTGTCCCAACAACAACAGATATCAAAGGACAGATGAAGACACTAATATAAACCCTTCAGAAACCTCAACTTTAAAACAATTCATCAGTTTTATCAGGTTGAAAGTGAAAATCGAAATGGTTGAGATGAGCAATGGCAGAACAATTACTATAGAAACCCAAAAAAAATTAAAAGATTTTACTTTGTAAGTACAACCAAGTTCAAATGGTTCAATCTTGGTGAAAACATTTCACATAGTATATCTTTATAAATACATAAAAGTGTGAGATTTTTCTTTATCATAACTATGTTACATGGTTTAGCGAGAATAATTTGTAACATACCTCAAGAAGCTATGATGAATAAAAACTAATTAAAATTTTGCTGTCAAACGTCAGTAAGAAAATCGGTTATTTTCAAGAACATCAAATTCTAAACAATTTACTTATCTCTGAAGCAACATCCTACAAACACAGTACATACATTATGCCAACTCCCCACAATGTGACTATTTCCCATAGCCAAACTAGTTGGGAGAAGAAGCGAATCACATTTCCAGTGCAACTAAAGAAATTGTGAGAGATGTGTTTACTGAACTTAAACTCATGAGCAGTAAATGTAGGTTGACTGCACGAGTACTGATCCTACATCAGTTTTGTAAAAATTTTGAGTGAAATCTTGAATTGCCTCAAACAAAGAACGGTCGAGGCGACTAGACTCTAGCGGTAGAGAGTTGTGGCAATATGTGTTATCAGCAAGACCAGCTATGGTAGGGCACTCACAATAGAAAGGCTGATAGGTCGTTAGACAGCCCTGGGGCGTAAAATTTGGAAAGATGCTTTTCGATGGCTAAAGCTTCTTGCTTGTAGGAAAATAAGGCTGGAAGTGATGCACGAATCTTGTTTTAATATAAAAACACTAAGTAACTTCTTATTAAAAATAGGTTTATTGAAAAACTCAAACTTACTTTTCAGTTCTCCCTGAGCACGTTAATCATTCAATTATATGGGTATCATTACAATTGAAATTCAGCAGTGCTTCATCACATTCCGTTTTAATCGATTTGTACGGCTGCAGCGATAGTCATGAGAGATTTCACTGTATTATTTACCATTTTGGGAAGTAAAATTTAAAGACCGAATATCCCAACATTTGGAAGTACACGATGGATAATCCCACGAGTTTTCCTCGGTTTATCACAAATTCATGCCTTGTTTTGCTGTTTAAGTTTGGCGCTCTGTGGTATATCCCAGAATGCTTGGTATTGTTTGTCAACAACACAACGGTGAAAAACAAAAGAAAGTTGAGTCTTTTTCACATAGACTGAAACCCGAAACATGTCATTCTTTGCATTGCTGTGATGAGCGACTAGGTACAGGTCTTTTACATGGATACCATGCTAGGGATGTCCAGGGAACCTTACTCAGAGCCACTGGATCCAGTATGAAGACGAAATGTGGTCTCTGAAATGTACAAGTCTGCCCTACGTCAAGAACGCCAGTGAGAACCAAAGACGAACTCTCTTCCAACACAACATCCATTGTTCCTTCTTCGCAACATCCACATTAAGGAAAATTCGGTCAAAACTACTACATTGCCAAATGAAAGTGCTCCTTGAATCAAAAAGAAGAAGAGCACAAAAGATATGTTAAAAAAGACACCAAGAGTCGTGAAATACAGGAACACTGTTGGACACAAGATTATGCACTTGACTCGGAAATAAAGACATTATAAACAAATGAAAAAAAGAAGGTATCAATTCGCTACAGTACTGCAATCACACCATCAGCATATCCTACACCTCTCCAGGAATATGGCTTCCAGCACTAAAGAAAAAAATGCAACAAAGACAAGATAGATATGGAGCCACCCCTCAAAACAACTTGGTCTCTGTCATCACGTAGGTCCACACGTCGAAGTATAAAAGAGCTGTACCTTGTCAATTCAGTACCCTGACGATGGGAGAAGTATTTCAAAACGTTGCTCAGAAAAAGCTTACGACTCGTGACATGATAAAGCTCCTATACCCTTTATCTATAATTATAGTTTGTTTCTTATTTGTGTTTACAATCTATGTTAGATTAGTATATAAAATATTAGGGGTTACTTTACAAAACATATCCAGGTACTGTAGTGCCTCTAAATTCAACATTGGTGACACTATTTTTATTAGAAACTAATTAAAAACTTAAAAGTGCCAGCCAGGAAAGAATAATAGAAGAATCTAGAACATCACCATGTTGACATCAAACAATTCAAAAGTGTGTCAAAAGCTGCTAAAAATGATCGAGGCACACATTTGAACAGAAGCAAGATAGACTCCGAACAGGTTATGATTCGTGAATGACATGGTATAGGACAACCAGATTACAACGGACTTTTCAATAACTAACAATACACAGAAAGACAGGAATAGCTTGGCATCATTTCCATTGCTAAAAGAACCATCACTGCGACGTTCAACATGTATCTTACAACCAACTGAAAAATATAACGCATTTCAATGAGAACTTCTGAAATGAAAAACATTAACCGATAGACTGGTACTACGTTAAAAAATGGAGGTATAGTATATTTACTAGTTTACGTATATATTTCGTTTTGGGATCAGAATACAAAACTGATGTTATTAAGTATTACAGGAAAACCCTAGTAATATTCAAACCTTGTATGTTCATTTCCCTTATTCTTACGGCAACGTCATTAGATATTGCCAGTGGATAGTTTCACTTGGACGATGTATCGTCGGTGAGATGTATCTTTGTAGGCTTTGTGTTTCCAGTTAGGTGATCAGATTTTGTATGAGTAGCCTTGTATTCAGAACGGGAGTCACAATGCTTTTGCCTTGAGGGTGTGCAGTCTTGGATTAGGTATCTTAACAAGTAAGCAGTCTCCGAGTAGCCTTACAAGAGGTTTTTTGAGTACTGTGGCAATCAGGTTTTCAGATTTTAGGACGAATTAGCCAGCTTTGTTTAAAGTAACAGCTAGAGCTTCTTTTTCCAATGAAGCAAAGCTGGGTTCAACACTTTGTGTGAATTAACTGCCAACCAGCACTAATTCCCAGCCAGTGTGACAACGGTGGAGCTCAAACTTTGGGCAGTGACAGTGCTTCGTGAATAATCATGATGGTTTTGACTTAGCAAAAATCCACATTCCCTTTACAATTTCATACAGGATAGCCACCTTGGACGCAGCCAGTAGAGTATCCAGACAAGTATCCAAATGGAATGAAGTGCCCGGATTGAGAAACAGTAGAAATAGGGGTCATGCCAATAGGGTACGACATCTGATTCATCAGACCGAATCACAAGTTTACGTCGGTGATGTTTTTTTACCTCCAAAAATTTGGTTTGCAGATATCATTTACATGGTTGCACACTGTCGGGAAGATCACGTATCCCTCAAGCTCCCAGTGCGTTCTAAGGGCACAAACGTCTCTGGGTTGAGGGCTATTCCATTTCTGTTTCAGACTTCGAGCTAGTTGCATGGTTGGACCTAACTCTTCTCCATGTTATTTGACCACAGGAAGGCGTAGTTGAAGCAGTTGGTCTTGCTGGGTACACCTGCAACTATGCAATCATAGATTTTTGTGCTTTCGTTCCTTTATGTAATGTATCCTTAAGGAGCACTTCGTTATTGCTGGTGACCCCAAGGACGTACAAACATCGTAAGGCACTTGTCTTGCCTATGCAGGGCAAAACTAATTTCCATTCAACATGTTAAAGATAACCTTTAGTTGCCATAGGGAATTGGCTTAGCCTTGTTGAAGGACAACGTTGTGTATTATGTTTCTTCTCGAGCACGAATATTGATTTATTGCAGATAAACTCTGCCTTTTGGCTTCCCATTTTTCTTTGTGCAACCCACTTTGCGATGGTACTAGGTGACTGCCTCTTAATGGCTCGGTTAATCTGTGGGACATTAAGGTATTAAGGTTAAGACCTTGTTTGACTTTGTCACATCAGTGTTCGAAGACAGGTTTGGACATGTAAAGAACCATATTTGTGGCATTAGGGTCTACCATTGCCTTAACAGTAAATGCAGGTCTCAAGATGTCTAGTTCCACTTTGCTTGGACTGGTATCAAGTTGATTTGGTACAAGGTCTCTGTGAGCTCACCTGTCTGAACTTCTGACGTCATTAGTTCCTTAAGCTGCAGAGTTGCCCGCATCCATCAAGGGTAATGTGAGCCTTTCTCCAGATTTTTTGTCCGCCTCTAGCCAAAATACTTCCTCCAAGGGCGTGTCATGGTTTTCATGTCTAAGACGTTAAGCTGGATAAGTTTCACAGAGACTCTTGCTACGCACTTCGTGCACAATAAGATCTGTATACTTTACGTTATAAAAGCAGTTGGTACACTTGATTGTGAACTTATTTTCTTGACTCTGCAGTCATGCATTGAATGATTGTACAGGCTTATCTCCGTGTTGGTTGATGTTGAAAAATATGTAGCATTTTCTTTTCTGATGACGTCCCTTTATAGCAGCCAGTGCTTGTATCTGCTTCTGGTACGTTTTTGAGAACACCACTGACCATTTTGAGGGATCTTTGCAAATCTGCTTATCAAAGCACTCAAAAAGTGGGATCAGTTTATTCTTGTTAGTAGTCTTGATGGTATCAACGCAGTCATTACATCGAAAAAGGAAATAGATTCAGTTCTTTGTGGTGCCAACGAAGGAGATGTCAGGGTGCTTGACTTTCAAGAGGTTGCAGACAAAATCTGTGGCAACAATGGAGGCCAGTTTCTTCTGCGAGATAACATGTGTTGAGATCAGGTGAGTGGCCTTGACTGCTTGAACGCCTGGGTCGCTTTACTCACAGCCATGGAAAGGGATGTACATCACAAGCAAGCTGGAAGCTGGACTAGTGGGTAGTCTGCAACATAGATGGGAGCGTATCCATTTTAGTATTCTATTTAATTCACAAACCTCAGTAATAAAAATGATCCCAACTCTCCAAAGACACAATTGTAAAGCAGAACTTTCTTCATTTGAATAAGAAACACAATTGTGTAAGATTGTAAAACATTATGCTACCCTACACGTCACTGGGCATCAGGGACAGTGAAGTGAGGATAAAACGTTAACCAGTAATGACATAACCCGTTTTCTGGGTAGGAAGGTCTTGCTTATGTCAACTACACATTTGTTAATAGATGATATTCATACTACATACATATATTGCTTAAACCATTGCGTGCTTACTTAATACACTTAGATTTGAACCAATCAGATAACATGAATATGCTTGTGGACTTATCCTTCAGGAAATATAGAACCCCAATGTCTTGCATAGTTTCCTCGTTGTCTCTGAGCAAACCGTAATATCCGTTTCCCCCTATATCCGAGATTAAGATAGAGCTGGGAAAAGCAGGTTAGTGGATACATAAATATATCATTCTGGGCCTATTTTATGCCGCTGAAATGTTTTATTACAAGAGGAGCTGGTTATCCCAGGCTAAACCTCTTCACAGAACCTTTCTAAGAAGGATACTCTGCATATCTTGGCTCTGAACGCTTTCAGCTTTTAGCATATATGCAAAGGCAGAGAAATGCCTCATAACAAAACCCACTGTCATCAAATCCTTGAGATCAATCAGCAATATCCTAACAGGTAGCAAGGATTCTAAAGTCAGAATCACACACATCAGAAGGCAGTGCAGCTTTAGGACAACTGAGAGAAGGACAGTTTTAAAGAACGTATTCCTCGTGATAAAATGCCTGGTAGGAGATCGAACAGAGAGCAATATGAAAAAAAACCCATTTGTCAATATATTCAAAGTATTCTGGTACGTTATTCTCTAAGAAATACGAGTCCATGAAATCTGGTTTAGAACCTCAAGTAAACCTCTTCACGAAAACGTTTCCTCAAAGTAAATCTATTACTCGTACCAGCAACAGAATAGTGCAAAAAGCATTGAAGCAATCAAAACCGTTTACGGATGACAACTTTATCAAAGAGGAAAGAGTGTATGGAAGAAGCAGCAGAGCATTTATCTTGCAAAAGCCAATTTGTTTAGAAGTATCCGCCTTTTAGCAATTTCAGTTGTGCAGAGAACAGACGAACGTAGAAAAAACATAATGCTTCAAATAAGTGAGAAAGATAGGTACTTTATTTTGGTATTCTCTGGCAGTGAACAAGTCTACTGATCTCAAGAGTACGTCACAACCTCTGGTGTTTATTTGTGTTATCTGCAAGGAATTCTGAATAACGGAAGAGTCTCTGGATGTTTACAGTATGCAAAGAACAATAGGTGAAAGAGTAATTTTTGTAGAAGGGTGGAAAACTTTGCAAGACTTTAACCTTCAGTGGAATCAGCTTCGAGATGTTACAATTGATGGAGGAAGAAATGGCCGGTGCGAGGAACGGTCTGGTGGGGCAGATCAAGGCTCAGTTGGAAGATTATTTTATTAAGAAGAAACTACGATCGTTCTAATCATACACTGCATCATATATCAACAAGCATTCTATGGAAAACACTTAGGTATTGTATGTATACTGAAACCAGTTGTTTTTGAAGAAAACTTTATTTGAGGACAAACGCTTAATCATCCTTAGCTTCAGGCGTTTCTTGAAGAAACTGACTCTGATCTCTGTGCCTTGCCGTAACAAAGAGTAGTGATGTGGCTCAATTGCGGTAAAATACTGTTTTGCGATTCAGATATGGTCATGGCTAGATATAATACAACTATTTTGTGTTTCTGTCTTCTTCTTTGATAGGTCGAACATATTAAGAAATAAATATGTCAGTCACTAAAGTTTGTTACTCGCCGTTTCATTTTCATTTGTAGCCTTAGAGTAAAACCTCGTTCTCTCATTTGGGTCAACGCATGCATTTGCACTTGCCTGCGGAAATGTTTGATTAGCACTGTTAGCAGACTGTAAAAGGATATTATTGATGAAAATCTTTTCATTCACAGAAGATTCGTGGATCCATTGCTTTACAAAGGCTGGGAACTGTTGATGTGTAAAATGCCAACAATAGTGCTACAAATCCTGGTAACTCTGATGCGCCTCCAGTTTTTGATGATTGGCTAAAATCCTAAATTTAATTTAGAATAATATGAGCTCTTTAATTATTTGTTTGCTGCAGATGCTACCGTGTATGATTCAGATGGATCGCTTTTTGCGTTTTCATCTCATAAAAATCAGGTTTTTGTTTCTTTACTCATAATTTTTACAGTAACTGGTCAAGATATCCCAGAATTGACCAGTTCAAAAGACATGGTCCCAGCAACAATCCTAAAGTTCTCTTGAGGCTGTGTTTTTAACTGTCCAATATTTTTTCTCTTTTTCTTCCAAGTTTTCTTTTCTATCTCGCTGAAAGGCACCTCATAATGTTCGAAATTTTGATAAAAATGTCGAGCCTTCTGATACAGACAGGTACTGTCTTGTCAACCTCCTCTCAGTTGATAGAAAGGTCTTTAAATGGTACATCGATAAGAAGTTGGTTAACTCTTCTTTGGTGTGAGATGGCTTTGTAGCATCACATCTGATCCCCTAGTTACTCTGTCCTTATTCTTTTCTCGAATTCTCCATCGGTGGAGCTCCCTTGCGACTGATTGTTTTTCTCTTTCTTACAATATGGTCTTTTAAAGTTAAATTAATAACTTTGTTTGTAATATTTCCTTGGCATATTATAGGGGGTGTAATTCTCTCTCAATATTTTGAGGCGGTGATCTCTGACCAAATCAGAATCAGGCATGTAAAGTTTGCATTATACCTCGCTGGTTGTGGATTGGGAAGAAGTCCCAAAAACCAAAAGCGATTTCAGCCTAATATGAGAATAAAATGGTATAAACTCTTATTATAATAATAATAACAAACGGATTAATTATCGTGAGAAATAATGAGTATTTCAAAAAAAAATTAAAAAGTAAAATTTGTATGTCATAAAATGCACAAATTCTTATTACAATTCCTTTAAAATATTGACATCTATCTCAATTGACTTTGTACCTTTGTCAAGAACCTTGCCATAGTTCTTTTGACTGAATATCATGAATTCATTTTTGGAATATGTTTATTTGACAGATTTTGTGAAAAATTCCGAAATTATTGGGTAAAAAAATGGGTTTGAAAAAAGCAAACTTGAAAAAATGGTCAAAATATTTTGAAATTCTACAAGAACATTCCTCGTACATACTCATTTATATTTCTGAATTATCTCTCGCTAGAAATACTGCCCTTTTTACATTGTAAAAGACACATTTTACACTGGAATGAATTTTTGACATTTGAGAGAGAAGAATTCAAAACTATTGACGTTCAACCCAACTTCGATTTGTAAATCACAAACAAAGAACTTAAAAATTAAACATGAATTAACAGTCTTTGTTCAGACAATAGAGCACGAGGAAATGCTTATAAACTAAAAAATACAAAATTTTATCCTGGTTTTTTATTAGCAAAAGTGAAAATGGTTGACAGAGTTGTCTAATATCTTGTGAAATATTTTTCAAAAGTATAGCCATGAATACATTTTTGACCAGCTCTTGACAAGGAGATTCTACTTGCGAAATTTCCCAAGTTTTTCAATCATTCTCAAGGTGTAGGCTTTTTAAACGCATTTGTTGGCATGTTTACATGAATCTGTTAGAGTTTTTTTCACTTAGGAATTGTTTAATGTAAGAAGACTAAACGTGTACCTAAAATTAGTTCATTATATTTAGTCAATAAAAAGACATCAAGGATCTTGAAAAAAGCCTTAAGTCCATTGTGTGATTTTTTTCAAGATCTATGGTGACAAAGTAAATAACCAGTACCTTGTGGTATGCTGCCAGCACTTGTGTTAAAGTACCATGGTGTTGCTCTGTCTAACTGATTTTAGTGCGAGTGTTTTTATAGTAGGCGACAGCTGAAATTATATTATTGGGGAAAATATGTATTAAGTGCCGCTATGGTTGTTGGTCTGCATGTAATATGACATCAGTTGTGATGAAAAAGAATGTTATTTGGTGAGATAGATCATTAAGTTCACACTTACCCTCACTTCCATTCGCAGCTTGACTCTCCGGTAATTTGATACTGTAAGGGCGGGCCGGCTCTATATATTGAGCTGAAGTAACGTTTGTTTTCAGAATCGATCGCAGGTATAACAAGGGAATATTGTGTTAATTTGTAAGCCTGGTATAAGCCCCATAGCGACTATTGATAAGACAATGTAATTTAATGCCAGTGAAGGGAGACTTCACTTAAAGTGAATAATAGTATTCCTTGGTTGAGTGGGGATTAATGATTCTGGCAGCAGATCCATCATCAAGATGACTTGGAATTTTTCTTTGACGAGGAAAGAAAGGCTCGTCAGTATCAAGTCTCAGTACATCGTATTTTACAATTTGGAAAAAATGCCAGAGCATTTTCATCAGATTACAAATACCTAAGTATTTTGACAGCCAAGGATGCCACCAGTTGCGTTTTTGAACAAATAATTTTCTTCTTCTGAAGAGGCCAACTAAGATTATCAGACTGGTTTAGAACTACCCCAGCCAGTTTCAATCCCTGTATAGGCTTGAAAGAGTTCACCCATGCCTTGATGCCATAAGCTCGTGGTTGTATAGTCGGATCAAAGGTTTGTCGTGGACTTTTGCAAAAATCTAACATCTGCTAGAATGATGTATAATTCGGCAAAATTGCTTGAAGGACTTTGCATCTAACTGTCGATCCTGTCGTGCAGAACAGACACAAATTTCAAAATGTTTCAGATTCTTCATTACTGCTATCAACAGGAAAATGTAAATAATCTATTCTGAGCTCTTCTTGTTTTCTTCTTCAAAGCAACATGTCTTTTTGGAGAGGACTCTATTAAATTTCTTAATTCATATGCGTCATCCGATGCATCATGCACCAATGGAACTGACTTCATGGTATCGCTAACCGCTAGGTTTAAGGGGTGTTATTTATAATGGGTAAGAAGACAATGGGTACACCCTTCTTTGTGATTGAAGCAATTCGGTTCCTCTTGCCTGTCATTGTTGAACAGCAATCATACCATTGAGTCTTTTCCTTAATATACTAATTGAAGGAAAACTACTTTTATTACTCATTGGTACTGGCTTTTCCGCTGTTGACAATCACCAACCCAATGAAATCCTCGCGTATCATAAACTCATTTTCCACCCATCGGATACAGATAACAACATGGTGTATGTTGCTAACCTCTGTTACTTCATCAGCCAAGATGCTGTAATAATGACTATTTGAAATGTTTGCAGGGAATTAGCGAATGTCATATATCTGAGCCATGTCATCAATGCCTTATCATCTCTCGTCCTTAATTTTACGAGCTGGTAGAAATTGCCCAAACCTTTACAATGGCGTCGAAATTCAGACCTTGTCCCCCAAGATATTGATAACATTCAGTACACACGAATGTTCTCGTGTCTCCGTAACGCCACGGGTTGCTTCAGCCGTTTTTCGATGATAGTCTGTTTGAGTAATACACCTGAGTTATTGATGTGGACCCTGGAAGAAGCATTGGCCTTGAACTTTTAAAATTTCTTTTTTCAGTTCTTGAAGCCAAATCGGATAAATGCCTTTTCTCGCTTCTCATCCAGAGTTAAAAATTTTTCTACTTTTTAGCAGACGCATTAGTGTAGCAAAGCACTGTATCACTCTACTTTTTGAAGCGCAAGAAGGGAATCATTCAAGCCACTTTGGATTAAATGCACGATTTTGATTTCAAAAAGGATTTGGTAGGGAAGGCAAACAAGATTGGTTGGCAGGTTTTGCCAGGTAAATCCGGGAAGGATTGATTTCTTGCAAAGAACTTTGGTCTCAAAGGCTGGATTCCAGCAGCAAATGTTGACGGTTGACGTACCAATGATTGAAATACAGTAGCAGATGTTAATAGCTGACTTGCTGTCCCTTGATCTCCAGTATCAGTTGATGTTGGTTGAGTAGGTGGTGGCAGAAATGCTGCAGAAGATGCTGCTGGCTGATTCCCACTGGAGCATGATATGATTGACCTCTGGTGACTCATTCTAACTTTAGTTCTGAAAATTAAATAAAATTTAGTAAAATTAAATAAAATAAATTCTTAGATTAACATAAATATACGTGTAAGAACTTTTTGTCACTTGTTCAAAACTTTAGAGAAACTTTAGCCCCGTAGCCCATGAATTACACCCCTACATTAATGCTTACTACTTCTCAAACCATCGGAGAAGCCGTGGCTTAATGGTTAGTGCAACCCGGAACTATGGTTAGTGCACCCGGAACACTTAGTTACTGTGCAGTTGCACTGCACAGTAACTAAGAGTTCCGGGTTCGATTCCCCGAGCTGTCGAGGAGAATTCGGAACTTCGCAAAGTAATAAAAGCCATTGGTTGGCGTCAAGAAGGGCATCCGGCCAAGAAATTCCTCACTGCCAAATCAAAGTCCCTCTGAAGGGCACCGTCTGAGCCCCAATCGCTGGGGGAAAATGACGTTAAAACTGAAAAAAACCCCAACTTCTTACACCATCAAATCAACTAGCAAAGCCAAATCACCATTGGGAATAACGGCACACGAGACATAAGTCGTTTACAGGAAAAAAATTTGCTTGTAAAATATACGGGTTTCACGTAATTGGGGGTAGCAGTCCCCCAATAAGAGGTGTCACAAAATTTGTCCCATTTGATAAGCCTCGTTACTCCCTGTGCTTTCCCCCTGCAGTCCCAACTTAGTCACGAATGGTTTTTGCTCATAAATATCTGGATTCCATGTGTTCAAAATAGTTTCAATGTTCAATGTAGTTCCAGAAGAATGATTTTGAGGATCGCTTTTGCTTTTCTGTGATCGCTAACTGTGGATTGTACAAGTATTTTTTTTTAGATCCTGGCAAGACGTAGTCTTGGTAATTCACTTCCACAACATTGTTGATTGCCGTGTGTTTGGGGAAACTCCTTCAACACGATTTCTGGATCGTCCGTTTTTACTGTATCATGTTCAACCGTCGTGAAGTTCAATTGGAGCCTATTTATATCCTTTATTATGGATGGTTTTATCCTTAACGATGACAAGAGTACTATTTTGAGTGTTACATCGGTTTTCTATTTTTTTGTTCAGGTTTTAAGCTCGTCCTATCCAGTATAAGGCGACAGAATTTGTTTTGTTGGCTAGGTTTTGATTACCTTTAAAAATTGCCAAGTTTTAAGATGTACAAATAGTCTGTCGGGGTACTTTTTCACCTGTTATCTTGTATTTTCTGCGTAGATCAAAATCCATGCACAAATACACAGCAGCCTTAAAACATTCAGCGCTTGTGTTTTACTAAAAATTAACTGTTGTGAAGCTGTGAATCATCCATTTAAGTGGCCTTTCAGGCAGTTGAGAAAGGAAAAACTGTCGAATGGCCTCTCAACTTAAAGACTACATAAGATCACAGTGGATTTATAGTTATTGTGGACAGCAAAGCCGAAATGCAATGAGCTGTTTAATTTTTGGGTGGTATGCCACTGTCTCTAGACTGCATAGCAAAATATTATTCTATGGGTTTCATTGAAAACGGGTCTTGAATTTAGGCAACGCAGCCTAATTCAGAATGGGCAATGGATGCACAATTTGTGCACACAAACCTCACGGCAATCGTGTTACTGACCTTGGCAGCAGAAGTGAAGCATCTTTGGAAGAACTCAAAGGCGACACTTTTACTGACCAAGTTATCAAAGTACCTGTAGACTATAACCAAAAAGCCCAGCATAAAAAAGGTAACTCCAGGTCTTTAAGGTCAGTTGGTTCTTTTCGTAAAAGCTTGATACGCAAGACCACGAGCCTGCATTCTTCAGTTTCAGTCAGACTTGATACAGAGTTAGAGCGGCTTAAAAGAGAGCTTCAAACTTATAAGTACGAGAAACAAGAAGAGATTATGGACTTCCAGTTGCAAGTCGATCGATTGTCCAGTGAAAACAAGAGACTAAGAGGGGAATTGAAAATGCTTCAAGCAACTTGTACAAAGCTAAAGGGAGACCGTGAAAAAGCCATGCAAGGAGAAAAGGCAGCTCTGGAAAGATCAGGGGCTTTTGAAACAGGTAAGCAAACAATATTTACACACTATTAACTTTGTATGAACCTGTAAGTAGTAAATAATAACAGCACTATTGCATCTTCTACATATTCTTTATATTTATGTATAACTATTTGAATAAACAAAGTTTGGGTACAATGAATGTGGACCAAGTAACTTCCTATGTGGGAGAAATAATATATTAGCATTTCTATAAAAATGGAGACACATGCACCATGCACTTGGGTCTTGAATAATAAAAGGCTTAAAATAGTCATTAAGTGGATGAAAATTTGCTTGACTTACTTGTAAAACAAGTTGGTGTTGGGAATCTAAAAAAACCCATTAACTTTTTTTGTTTATGACTGAAAGTAAAATCACATAGTTTAAACTTTTTGTGCCATTTGGTATTTCACACTTTGATTAGTTCAGTGTGATATATAGGTTAACAGAGGACTTTTCAAACAACATTTCCTTTCAAATGTATTTCACTCATTTCTCTGACTCCATCTAAGGTTCATGATTCACAACCATCTAACATAGATGTCACAATGGCTCTGACAAACATCAGCTGTGTCTTTATTGTAGTTGCTTTGTTCCACCAGTTGTAATATGGTTTTTAACATCTTTGATTATGTATAATTCCTTGTTGTTTTGGCCCCATAAGAATTTGTTATTTCACTTTTTAAAGGCTTGATTTGTGATTGTTATATTAGTTGGTTCAGCTTCACATTGGGTTTGTCTGCAGACTATCAAAGAAAAATATTTACCCCCAATGTAATTCTGCTCAGTGACAAGCAATGCTGGATGTGGTTTGTATATTTTTTTTGTGTGGAGGTCTTAAGTGGTGAACTTTTCATTGACTTGCAATGCAGATGTAGAGATTGCACTTAATTTTCTTGGTACCAAAATTTATTATCATTTTGTTTTAGAAAGAGATAAGGTCCAGAGGCAGTTTAAACTTTTCAGGGAAGCAAAGGAAAATGAACTTCAAAACCTGCTCAAGAATAAGAGGGTGTTAGAGACCAAGTTACAAAAGTACACATCATGTGATGACAATGAAACTAAAGTGCATGATTACTTAGGGGAAGGTGGTGAGTTAATAGGCAACCCAGGCTGGATGGTAGGAATTGAAAATGAGCCAGTTGTTGCTTGCCATGGAAATGCAAGAGGTTTAGAATATGGAGCAGCAGCTGTTGGCCCACAAGAACCATACACTGATATTAAAAAAGGTATTATAAGTAATACTGATAATATATAGTTAGTTTATTAGTTTTTGAAATTAATTTACTGAACAGTTATTTTTTGAATGAAATGCCTTTGTATGATCAATATATGGGCAATTGGAATTATTCCTTGACAGCTAGCATAATTCCTTTTTTTCATTGTTTCACTTATAATCCAGCATTCACTTCTATACGTCAAAACAGGAATTACAAAGCTGTAAAGGATTCTTTTTCATAATTCTGTTGTTAACTTTTGATATGAAATGAAAACAATGAAAGAATGACAAAAAAGAATCGAAGCAGCAGAAATGTGGTTCTTCCATCACATGACAAATTCTCTTGGTCTGATAGGATGATAGGAAAAGTAACGATGAAGTATTAGTAATGGCACAATATGAAATATATTTAATCAGTCATATCTGAGAATAGCATTGTATTTTTATTGTATTTTTAGACAGAAAGTACTCTNAAAGAATCGAAGCAGCAGAAATGTGGTTCTTCCATCAAATGTTAAATTTCTCTTGGTCTGATAGGATGATAGGAAAAGTAACAATGAAGTATTAGTAATGGCACAATATGAAATATATTTAATCAGTCATATCTGAGAATAGCATTGTATTTTTATTGTATTTTTAGACAGAAAGTACTCTAGTGGTATATTCACCAGTAGTTACAATAAGGTTATTAGGCATAGATAAAACATCTTTCAACAACAACAACAGAGAGAGAGACAGAGAGACAGAGAGATTGATTGCTGACCTTCACACTTAAAGCAGAATAGTGAGGCAGTGACAAAAGAGTTGGAACAGTAGTTAAAAGAGTTGATGATGTGGTATAAAAGGGTGTAATGCATAATGCACCAAGCAGAAAATTCTTTAAAAATTGGGTTTAATAAAACTTGCTTGTTTGAGAAAAATTCTATGTGACATTATTTTTTTTTGTTACAGGTGATTGGGATTCAGCTGTTCAAAACCTTGTTAAATCACTTAGTGCAAGTATAATGAGTATTCCAGAAGATAATGTATTTAAAGTTTATGTATCAGCAACAAATGACTTGAAAGATGCTGCTACAGCTCTTGTGAATGTATGTCAATATTTTGAAGCAATATTTTTGAAAAATATGTTTGTTTAACTTTGTCTTAACAGGGAATTGAATTAATAAAAGAATAGACACAAACCCAAATCAGTAATTGTCATTTTCATCATAATCACCAGAATGGAAAATGGGTCCTAAAGTTTTCTTGCTTTTTTATCCCTATGATTGGAATAACTTTAATTAGTTACCAATTATACTCCTGTGTTGAGTTTTATTGATTCCAGTTCATTAGAAATAACTTTATGGACTTTAAAAGGTTTCCAGGCTGGAACAACAGCAATTGTGTCTGGTGACAACCTTTCTCAAGAAACCTATATTTGCTACATTTGTTCAATGATGAAACTCTAAAGTGTTTGTTATTAGCAGTTTTTATTATTTCTCTTCTTTGGTTCTTCATTTTAAATGCTCATTGATCATTATGATCAGTATTATGATAATTATTTAATTAGAGTCTTTTATCATATTTCCTTGGGCATGTGTGTGGAATTCGTGTTGTAATGGTATGCTTCATCCATAATGGTCATTGCTAATCGTTCCCATCATATGGTAAATGTATTCTCTTTTCTCCCAAAATGGTGGTGCTCTGAACCTACCATTGACAATTTGTTGGAGGAAGGAGGTCTTACTGTTTTATATTATTTCTCCAAGAATGTGGCTACCAAGTTTGAATAGCATACCAAAAGTAGCATCTAACACAAGCTCAAATGAGTCTAAGTCACACAGTAACAGACATAGTATTTTCTTTTTGTCACCCCGCTGAATTAATTTTAGCTTCAGGCAGGCAAATAGCTACACAAAAGTAATAAAATGTTAACATCTTAATTTAGTTTCTTTTCAAATAGGGTTTACAAAAAATTTTTCTTGACACATACCAGGAATGATTTATTAACAATAATTTTGAATAACTGGAATGACAAGTGCCAAAGAATTTTTATTTTAAAGATGGGTAAATAGTTTTTAAAGCATTTAATTGAAGTGGATAGAATGATTGTAGTATTGTAACATTTTTTTTTATTCTGAAGAAAGTTGTATGTACTGAAAGGTTAAAGAGTAAAGTATCCAAACTAACTCATTCAATTTTTCATTAGTCTGCACTTTTCCCCACCCTTCTAACTTTTTACATTGTACCTTTCTATGTTTTTTGTTTCATTTTCTATGTTAAGTGCTTGAATTTTTAAAGGAAATTGTTTATTTTTTTTGTTATAGAAGCATTGCAAAGAGCTAAGTATTACCTGTGGATTTGAAGGAAGATTTTTATTACTTATTTATTTTACGGATGATGATAATGTAAATACTGATGTAAGTAAAGTTAGCTTGCTGATATTACATGTTTTCTACTCACCATTTCACTTTATCTGGTATAAATATGATTGACAACAGTACCTTTGTTCATAAAACCATGGTGTAGTTCTGACTTAAGACAAAGTATATTTTGAAGCACCATAATTGATAACTTCAGACAAGTTGTACACTTCTCTGTTTTTTCTTTTAGCTGATGCAGTTTGTTACATTTTTCATAATCTAGTGGTAAATATAACTTCTTTGTTGCATCCTCTGGTTTTCATGGGGCAAATGAAAACCAATTTATACTAAGTGGGGAATGGGGAAGAAAGATATGGCCCAACTCAGTTATAAAAAGCTGAATATCCATTGATTTTTCTTAATGTTAAGGCCCTGGGTAACCAGCTTTCTTTCTCAATTTCTCTGCTGGAAACAGTTGAAATAACTTTTACTGGTAATAATTTTTTCAAATATGATTGGGTCTTGTTCACTGAAAAGTAGTCTATTAATAAAAATTAATGAAAGTTCTATGTATTATTCCTTGTAGGACTTGAATGAAAATCTTAAAGTTAGACTGGAACATGTCAGGTCATGTGATATATTTGTTGCACTGATTGGACAAAAATTCAACAGGTGAGTTCTTTTTGTTATTGGTCTTGGTAAACCAGAAGATATAAATCTAAAGTCAAAGTTAGAATCTTACAAAATTCTTATCATAATTGCCACTGTTATAACATGAATTGTTGGCAAGATTAGTGGTTTATTGGTTTGCATTCCTAGAACACTGGAAACATATTCTTTCATATCTAACCACGTTTTTCTCTTCAATTCTACTGGCCTGTGCTGTTTTCACAGACACAATCAAGACCTATTTTGCTCTTTTTATAAATAGGTTGGGGGCTAGGGGCTTCAGTGTCATCATCATCATCATCATCATCATCATCATCATCATCATCATCATCATCATTATTATTACTAACATCAGTTCTTCATGCCTTTTTGTTGTTTGGCAGCTATTCTCTGGGCAACAAATTATATTTCTCAGTCTTAAATGTCCAGTGTCTTATTACCTTTATGTGTTCACGTACACAGGTCTTTTCTAATAAAGATGACTGTCACATCTCAATTGTTTCAACATACCTCTTAAAGTTTATTATTATTATTATTATTACTACTACTACTATTTTTACTATTTTTATTGTTTATTTTGTTAGTAAAATATTTAATTCTGTAAAATAGGAAAGCCAATGCAAACTACCTTGATTGGTGAGATATGTAATTATTTGTGTTTGGACATAAAATAAAAAGTTTCCATTATTATTATTATGAAATAAAAAGTTATTATTATTATTATTGAATGGTGGAGCCATACAACCCCATGGGGGCTCATTATTATTATTATTATTATTATTATAGTTTGTAGCATTTGCACAGGCTGTTCTTAATGCCGCTTTGTTCCTCTTGGGCTAGCCACAACTAGCAGCCAAAGGCCAAGAGGTTTCCTTCTCCTTACATTTCTAAAACTTTTCTAAGAATCCTAGCTGTTCCTAATAAGGCTGTCTTTTGTATTATACCAATGTCTAACTCAATTTTTATCATGTCAGTCCATCTCTTGAAATTTTTGCTTACACACCCCAAAGCTCCAACAACAATTGGTACAACACGAGCATTCTTCAGTGACCAAAGCCTTTTTAATTCAATTTTCAGGTTTTGATATTTTTCAATCTTTTCCTGTTCCTTATCATGCACCCTACAATCTCCTGGTACAGCAACATCAATAATGATACAGGATTTGCTTTTCTTATTAACCACAATTAGATCAGGTCTTCTGGCCTCAATAACATTATCACACTGTATGTTAATATCCCAAATCAATTTCATGTCATCATTTTCAACTACTCCCTCCGGGCAGTGCTCATACCACTTCTCCTTCCTTTCAAGATCATATTTCTCACATAATTTCCAATGGATTAGTTTAGCAATGTTATCATGCCTCCTCTTGTAATCGCGTTGAGCAAGCTTTTTGCACTCACAAATTATATGCTGTACAGTTTCACCCTTTTCACCACACATTCTGCACATCAGATTTTCTGTTGTTTTGTCGATCTTATGTTTAATATAATTTGTTCTTAGTGCCTGCTCTTGCGCCGCAAATATCGTTGCTTCTGTTTGTATTTTCAAGTCACTTTGGGCAATCCAATACCAAGACAATTCTCTATCTACTTCTTCAGGCATTTCACGATCAAACTGCCCACACATTCTTTTTTCATGCCACTTAGATTTTAGTTTTGTTTGACTTTGTCTCTTAAATTCTTCTTTCTCTACTAAATTGACAGTTTTAATTATGCCCATTTTTCTTACAGCTTTCAAAAGGAATTTATCTGACTCCCGAACATATAAACCTAAGTTGTTTTCCTCCAATCTTACACATGTTTCAATCCCAATCAGGCCTCTCCCCCCGTCTTTTCTTTTCAGGTATAACCGATCAACATCACTCTTAGGATGTAGCGCTCCATACATCGTTAAGGTCTTTCTTGTCGTTCTATCTAATTTCTTCAGCTCATCAACTTTCCATTCTATGATTCCTGCGCCATATCTTAAGAGTGCAACTGCCCAAGTATTAATAGCTTGGATCTTATTCTTACCATTTAATTTAGATTTTAACACCAACCTCAAACGTCTTTTATATTCAGATACTACCTTAAGTTTCATCTCTTTCTCTTTAATCTCATCTAACTCTAAAATTCCAAGATAAGTATACCCATTTTCATCTACCTCTTTCATAATATCTTTCGTGGGCAAATGAATTCCGTCACACGTAATCAACTTTCCTCTTTTCAAAATAATCACTCCACATTTTTTTAAGCCAAATATTATTATTATTATTATTATTATTATTATTATTATTATTATTATTATTATTATTATTAATAGGAAAAAATTTTCTCTTTGAATTGTTGTGTAAGATCAAACACTGGGTCACTAGTGACAAAGGGTGAGTGAAATAGGAAGGGGGTTTTTGTGAAAAGAGAGAATGATAATAAAATATTCAATTTAAAAAGATCTATAAATAAAGTATAAAAAGGTATATAGATATTATTCAGGATAATTCACGAACATCAGCAACACAATGAATTACAAGACACAAATAATAACAAAAAAGTGAGAAGGTCGTGAAGACGTCAATTTCTAGATCGTGAGCACCCTTCGTAGTACATGCTCTGTTCTATTTAATACTATTTTTTGAATTTCATGAAGAGAAGGGTTTCCTGGAATTTTCTCAAGGTATTCACTAGCTCCTTTCTTTATCAGGCCCAAAGCACCCATCACTACAGGAGCAGTTCTAGTTTTTAGGTGCCACATCTTTTCAATTTCAATTTTAAGATCCTTATATTTTGCAAGTTTTTCAAACATTTAAGCGTAGACATTTCTATCTAATGGTACGCTCATGTCTATGAGGAGGCAGGTGTTGTTATTCTTATCCTTAATGACAATATCAGGGCAGTTGGTCTGTATTATGCGATAAGTATGGATTGGGAAGTCCCAGAGAATTGTAAAATTTTGTGCCTCTCTAACAGGTTCGGGATGGTGTTCATACCAGTTAGTGTTGGTGTTTATAGAAGAGTGGTTGCAGATTTTTCAATGCAAGTATTGTCCAACTCTGTCGTGCCTGTTTTTATACTCCCCTGGAGTTAAAATAGAACAACCAGAGACAAGGTGATCAATTGTTTCCGCTTTTTCTTCGCAAAATCTACATTGTGGCTTTGCACTATTGTGCAAAACATTTGTCTGATAATTTCTTGTTAATAAGCTTTGATCCTGGGAGCAAGAATAAAGCCTTCCGTTTCCGCTTTCAGTCCAGAGTTTCGGAGCCAATGATGGTTTGCAATGGTATCCACATCAGCATTATTGACCCGAGCTGCGAACTGTCCATGGAGAGGCTTTTCTTGCCACCGTGATTTGAGATGTTTTAACCCTAAACTTTTTGGCGTTTTTCTTTGCTTTACTAGGAATCTTTGTCGGTGTTGTAAGATTGTCATTTTCAATTTCAAGATTTAGTTCCCGAGAAAATTTTTGGGATTCTTTGACAACAGAGTGGAGTTTCTTTGAGTTTTCATGCACATTCACCAATTGGAGCTTCCAATCGTCAGCATTGTCCAAGTACTGAGAAAAGCCTATAGTGGAAGTCTTATATGAGAGTTCTAACTGTATCAATCCTCTACCTCATTTTACCCTGGGAACATATATTCGGTCTATGCCCGATTTTGGGTGGTCGTTCCTGTAGCGAGTAAACTGTTTTCTAATTTTGGCGTCTGATCTTTGGAGGTCACTAAGGTTCCAATTGATGATGTTAAAACTGTATGTTACTACTGGTATCGCTAGGGGTTTGATTGCTGTTATTCTATTTTTTGAGTTCAATTCTGTTTTCAGGATCGACCTAACTCTGCGTATACATTCTTTTCTGATCTTCTTTTTCATTTGTGAGTGTTGTATTCCATCTCCTTCGTTGACTCCCAGGTATTTGTACGTCCCCTCTTGGTCGAGTTCCATGGTAACTGTGTCGCCATCAAGTTCAATGTTGTTGGTGTTAACTAACTTTCAGCGCATAAATGTGGCTTTCGCACATTTGTCCAACCCAAATTCCATTCCTATGTCATCACTAAATGCTTTTACTGGTTTCAACAGTCCTTTAAGTTCTCCATCATTACAAGCTTAAAGTTTCAGATCATTCATGTAAAAGAGGTGGTTTACTTTACTTTCATCAATTTTATATCCATAAGTTGTTTTGTTCAATACTCGAGATAAAGGAATCAGCGCCATACAAAATAGCAGAGGAGATAGAGAGTCACCTTGAAAAATTCCACTTTTGATTCGCATACCAAGGGAAGATAAAACACCATTAGAGTGAGAAAGAAGAAGATTGGTTTCCCATAGTTTCACAGATGTTTTAAGAAAATTAATAAGGGTAGGGGATACTTTAAACAGTTCAAGACAACGCAATATCCACGAGTGAGGTGGATATTGCAAGACTTTCTTATAATCGATCCTTGTAGTACTCAAGTTTCGATGTTTTGATTTCGCACTTTCCAATATCATTTTATTTATAAGAAGATGGTCTTTGCAGTCATAGGAACCTTTCTTGCAGCCCTTTTGCTCTATCGGAAAGATGTTATTTCCCTCCATATGTGTATATGTTCTTTCAGATAATATAGATGTCAACAACGTATAGGAGGTCGACAAGCAAGTAATGGGGCGGTAATTGTTTGAGTTTGCAGTGTCATTACTTTTTGCAAGTAAATAGGTAGTGCCTTGATAGAACCATTTAGGTGTTGAATTTGTCATCAATCTATTAAATTTCGAAGCCAGCTTAGAATGAGAAGAGTGTAAAGTGTTTAAGCAGAAATTCGGAACTTGGTCTATTCCAGGAGATTTCCATTTATGCGACTTTTTTTTAGCGCTTTGGTAATATCATCCCATTGTTGTTCAGAGATGTCAGTAGAATTACTTTCCAGGTCTCTTATCCATTCGGCATTTTCATTGTGTTCTTTCTCATTACCCCAGATGGTATTCTCGAATTCCGCGATCCGTTCCTCCGATGGTATTTCCTCTACAAGAATCAAGAATAAGCGTTTTTCCAATTTCTCGATAGAACTTTTTGGCATCTGTTTCAAATATCGTGTTTTGCCTATAGACATTATTCCTTTTGGTGAAACGACGGAGTCTTTGTGCTTTTACTTGAAGTTTTGTTTAAGCCTTAATATTTGGTATTTGCTCTTTATTTTCTACGCGGTATTTTCTTATTAATTTCCTTGCCTTTCCAGATTTTACTTCTTTAATCCCTCTGCAATTCGTCTAGTATAGAGATTTCCTTTCTAAACATTTCAATTTCTTTTTCGATCTTAACTTGCCACTTGGACTTGGTAGGTTTCCGTTTATTTTTGTTGTTTCATTTTGCTTTATTTTTT
>RDPX01000063.1:2403594-2432858 GCA_003991215.1 Morbakka virulenta | reverse complement strand
AGGATAAAAATGGATAAGGACAAAATGATTAAAAAAAAAAAAAAATGGGAGACAAATCTCACGTTACCTCCTTTTTTGAAAAGTTTTTGTGGAGGGTTATGATTGCTTCACAGGTAAATGTTGTGTAAAGCTACTCAGAAGGGGTAAACAGAGAAAATTGAACAGAAGAAATAGCAGCCGCCATTAACAAACTGAATAACAACAAAGCCCCAGGAATCGATGGTATATTAACCGAAAGTACTCTGCACAAAACTATCAACGAGGTACTCAGCAAAACCTTTGGAAAAGAACAAGAACTAGAATTAGGGGAAGGGAGAGTAGTGTTCTTACAGAAGCCTGACAAAATCAAAGGCCCTGTTATCAACCTGCGACCAGTAATTTTAATCTAAATACTGAGGAAGATCTTGTCAAATAAAGTCCTACATCGCATTCAGTCTAAGGTAGAACAATTTTTATCAGGTTCTGAAGGATATCGACCCAACCGCAGTAGATCAGATATAGTATGTTCATGCAAATGGATTATTGCAAAAACAAAATATCACAAATTTAACTTAACACCACTGGTATAGATATCAGCTACTTCTGTGGAGTCTTCGCCAACAATAAGGACCGTTTTCCACAATTGGTTTTCGAAATTGGAAGACTGCTTTAGAAGCTCGAGCAAAACCTAAAGGATATGTACAGTATGTCATCTCAATTTCTCGTACAGAAGCAATGAAGCTTCAGGAGGAACACAAAAGGAGGGAGATCACTGCTTTACCTGTAAATACTTTGATGCTTGCAAGAATACCTGAGCAAAGAATTTGGCGGGAAGAAAGTTTTTATGCCATCCGATATCTTGTTGGTAATGGATTAAGCTTCCCCGGAGATAAAGAAAACTCCGATTTAAACTCAGAAAGTTTTGGTGGTGGAGTGAACCTTTATACTTTTAAGGATCTAATTTTTTATTCAACTTGAGCTGAAGAAAATCGCCGAAAAACGTTTAGGAAATGCAAAGTGTACATCCTCACTTATCCAAAACAAGGTCATTGAAGTTTTGCAACAGATTTTGAAATAAAAAATTAGTAAATATGTAAAAGAAGTTGGTATTTAAGACTTAAAACAGATGGAAGTACTGACAGGTCACTGCACAAAATTGAAGGGGTTGTTGTGCGTTTTATCAATCGAGACAGTAAGATTGCAGGTCATGCAATTAATGGCTGAAACAAATAAAGACAGATATGCACAAGGATTGCTTGACGTATTGGGAACATCTCAAAAAGATAATGAACTAGATAGTGGAAGCATTGTTTCCCGATGCTATGACGAGGCAGGTGTAACGAGTGGAGAGAAAGACGGCTTGCAGAAACTCCTATTAGAAAAGTGTAGTGTTTCAATTTTAACATTATTACCGTCACAAATTGCATCTTGTTGTTAATGGAATGATGCACAATGTACAAGATGCCGGTGATCATTACTTGTTAGAAGTTTCTATGAATGCTTAAGATTTATATATATATATTAGAGAAAAGTATGAGGGACTTAGACCGAAGAGACTTTTAGAAACACGCTGGACAGATCATTTTGACTGTGTCAAGACTAATAACAGCGAACTAAAGCAAGTCATTGATTGCTTAAAGCAGTGAAGTACAACAAAATCGGTGAAAAGTGAGCATTGACTCATTTGCTTAGGATTATATAATCAAGTATGTAAACTATTGTTCATTACAATAAAAACAATTTTAAAGGCATTTTGAGGAAGGGTAAATATTACAGGTCAAATGTTCCGGTCTTCCACCAGTAATATGGCAAATGTTTTGAAGGTTCTAAATATATGTCACATGAATGTTCTTGATATGGGTAATATAAATTTTTTTACAAAAAATTTCAGTGCATTTCCAAACGCTGGAAGGAGTTTATGGGAAAGAGAGTACTCCCCCCCACACACACACACACAAGTGACACAGGCGTAACTTCTCGATTTAATGCTTTTGTGGAAGATGCATCAATACCTGTTGCAAACACTGGGAATGGTGATGCAGGTGTGTTAAGGAGTATTATTGTTGACCTAACCACTAGTTTTGAAGAGGATATAAGCGTCCGATTTGCAAAAACAAACACTGAAATATTGTCATCGATGAGTGCCCTATCGCCAGACCACATATAGTTTTGTGAAGCAACAGTGTTGGAAACATTGTTTGTATATGTGCTCGTGATTCCTCAGTTACAAGTTAGCATCGTAACTAAGAATATCGACACGGGAAATTTGAAAGTGAATGCAAATTTTTAAAAGAATTTAATCCATGAATATCGCAGAAGCAAAGAAATCAAAGACATTGAAGATATTTACCAATATTTGCTACAGAATTATGCATCAGTTGCTCCGTTATTTATATTGGTGTATAAGTCGCACCCACATTCGGCTATGCATCAGCAAAAATTGACGGTCTCATTTTGTCTATGGCCCACGTTGCTGCTGTAAGAAGACAATGTAGTACTCCCATTCGTGAACTTGCTTTGACTCAACTTTGGCACGAAAGCCTCGTAGTTTATTTTTCTAGTTTATGTACATAGTTTTTATCAGTTCTATTTTGTTCTTAACTTCTTCTCTTGTAGGTGTATTATTTTTATATCAGGTAAAATGTATTTTCCATACCAGACTGATTGCAAAGAAAAGGGTCGATTTTCCATTAGGTACCATTAGGTGAGAGATAATTTGATAGTAAACTATAGCAAAGCAGGGCAAACGGAAATTTTTGAAGGAAATAGAAACCCAGAGGACAGCTAAAAAACTTGGTTCCCTGCTAGGAGATGCAGAAGACCTATGAAGTAAAAAACAATTATCCGTAGCATCCATTAATGGATTAAATCGCATTTGGATTAGAAAAAACCATATCAGTACACAATTTCACCTGAAGCTTACAGAACACTTAATAAAACCAATATTAATGTACAACAGCTCAACTTAGGGCATGACACAAAAACCCAAAGTTCTTGATTATTTTCGGACAACAACTGAGACAGGCAATTTAAAAAAGAGATCATGACAAGATTTTCAATCAAATTTGTATAGAAGGTGAATAAGAAGACAAATTTCAATTGATATCTTAAAAGATAGATGATGGTCGTTAGGTGAGGTATTACGACTATCTGATAAAACACCAGGGGTAAAAGCGATGGAATTCTACTTTCAAAGATCAGAAAAAGGATTTAGAGGCATGCTGGGGAAACTATCGTAACAAAATTAAACAAAGATATAAACAGGTGAAATTAATGAAAGGAGACTTCCAAATACCAACTCTGAGGTAAAAGGAAGATTTTGAAAAGGTAAGACAGACAGCACATGACCGATTAGCTTAGAGAGAGGTGTCACAAATGGTTTGCAGGATAACAGAAGCAGAAACCACAAGACACCTTGCCGTAAATACGTAACTGCAATTATATATATATATAAGCTAATATTAACAGTTTTTGGATCTTAAGAAAATATTCAAATTTCTCGTGTTGCGTCATGTTTTAAATTTCTGGGGGTTTTTTGGCCCCTTTTTATTTCTATGGAGCTCCTGTATCACCCTTAAAATACTGTTATTGGACAGGTTGTTTCTGTTGAAGGAACATTGCCGAACAAGGTAGGACTCCTTAGAAAACGGATAAGCATGATATATTAATCGCAAACAACTGCGACTGATCAAAAATATGCATTTTTGTAGATATCTGTGAGCGATTCTTATTCGCATTCGTTTGCAACTAATGCTCTCTAAAATGTGTATTGTCAAACGATTTCTATAACAGCATTGCTCAATGATTGCACTCTTTGCCAAATCCCCGTTGTGAAGACTTGCTGCCCTGTAAATTTGTTTCTTAAAGATGCATTTTTCACCCCCCTGAGCAGGCGGGCAGATAAACTCTTGTCCTTGCATAAGTGCCTAGCAAAAATGGAAACAAGAAAAATCTGATGATGAAAAATATTATAAATGGAAAAGAATGACTTGTCTTTGCTTTGAAGATTGTTTCATTGAAGCAGAATTGCCTAATCGTGCATTTTGTACGTGGCTATTTAAGTAGAAGCACTGGCTATTTAAGTAGAAGAATATTTTGTGGTGATGGATATATTCCATTTCATCCCGTCCCATTTATCCTCAAGGTGATGTAAAGTTAAAGACTCTTTGTCCGCCCCAGTGGGCCCCATTGCAGTAATAGTGGTATTTGTTTTATTTTTATTATGATTATTTTCTATTTTTCCTGTTATTTCGATTTCACTCTTTTGCATCAGGTACTGCAATGTCAATTATTATGCAGGCCTTTTCTACCTTGTTGACAAGAACAATATCAGGTCTTCCGATGCGTAACGACATGATGACATTGTATGTTGAAGTTCCAAAGTGGTTTCACTTCCTCCGTTTCTGCAACACCTTCAGTCCTGTGTTCGTATCTCCTGGCAGATCTTTCAACGTCAAAAAGTCCACATAGTTCCCAATAGATTATTCTGGTGACATTATGGTGTCGTCTCTTGTACTCTGACTGCGCAGGTTTAGTGCATTTACTGACGTTGTGCCACAAAGTAACACCTCTTTTGTTACGCACCCCTACACAACGCTGATTCCCCCGTTTTATGTGTGGAACTTAATATAGTTTGTACTTAAAGCTTGTTTTTGCCCTGCACAAATCTGGACCTCATTTTTCGGCTCTATTCCAACATATTTCAGCCATTCCCATGTCACTGGTGTGTCAATACCATTCCCAGGGTCCCGAATGAATTGCCCATGCATGTTCGTCTCCCTCCACACCACCTGTCAATTCTCAACATCTTCTTTTCCATAATTACTCCACGCAGTCATCAGTCACCAGGATTCTTGGTCCCATTACTTTCTGAAACAAATTTTCTATGCTGTACTTTATAATCATGACTGAGCCATTTTTTTCAACCTGGACGCACATATTACAGTCGATCAACCCTTTTCCACCTTTAGTTCTAAGTAATTTGACTTCGTCAATGACTTTCGTGACTTTCAATCCAGTGGCGCTAATTCATCTATATTCCATCTCAACACACCCGCTTCCTATTTGAAAAGCGAAGTCGTCAATGTTTTGATTGCAGAGAACTTGTTCTTCCCACTCAGCTTAGGTTTCAAGATAAGTTGCACCCGTGGTTTATATCCTTTACAAACGGCTTCTTCACCTCTGATACAAGTACCTATTTCGTTGATCCTGCTTAGTTCCAATACTCTGAGATACTTTTCGTCTTCAGCCTGCTTCAAAACTTCTCTGTTTTGTAAAAGGACACCATCGAAATTCTTCTGTTTTTCACTTTGCATTATTACCACTCCACATTTTTCAATGCCAAATTTCATCCCAACATCAACACCCAAAAGGTACACACTGTTGACAAGAGAGTCAATGTAATCCTTGGGTTTTCCCATACAGCCACATTCAGGTAGAGCATAAGGAGTAGGTGATCGACACAAATCTGTCTTTGAACTCGTAGGATGGTTTCAATTGCCTCAATAGGAGTGCCATTGGTATCATACACAGTAAAAACAGCAACGATGAGAAGCTATCTCCTTAAAAATTGTCTTTGCTTTTCTTTACTGTAACAGTGACTGACCTTAAGCCATAAATTTGTTTGCCATCCATGCATACTGGTGAGTAAGAACCTCTTGATTTTGTCTGCTATCTTGAAGAAAGACATTTTTCAATCCATGAATGGAACCATGTCGTAGGGTTTTCGGTAATCAATCCATGCCCTGGTAATGTTCGTATTCCTCCTTTAACGACCTTGGAGAGAGGAGGCGAAGGAGGAGGAGGAGGAGGAGGAGAAGGAGAAGGAGAAGGAAATGTTGTAAATTTAATCGATGTCGAAAAAAGAGTGTAATTTATTTGAAAGAATGTTTGCTGCGTACTGTTGAATTATAATAGTAGTTACGATCTTTCATGCTCGTCAATAATTTCGTTTATTTTTAGTTTAGTTTTAAAGTTTACAACGTTTTCTATGTTCTCCAGTCTTCAATACTTATGAGATGTACTTGACTAAATTTGATTAACCTTAATGTGAAAAATAACTCTTTCAGATTTCTGTTTTTTTGCTCTTACACTGCAAAAATTTGTAATATTGCTTTTATTATTGACCTTTTAGGTATAATGCTGAAGAAATTCAAGATGGAGTTTCAAGAAAGCCAGGTCTCAAACACACACTTATATTTAAAAGTGAGGAATCTACGAGGTTTGTTTATTTTTCCTTGAAAACATTTTTTATTGTCTGTATTCCACGTTTAGTGGTATATCGTTTATTTTTATGCATGTCAGAAAGAAATTTGATGTCTTAGTATACGCATTAACTATAATATGTAATGGTGTATTACCAATATATCCTACGTACCACATCCTGGCCACATTTACCCGTCATCTGCCTGGTTAATATCTGTCCATTTGGCATTGCATTCACATATCCCCTAGCCTTGCATCCACACATCACCCACCCTTACATCGTTCCAGCCGCCCATTCACCTTTTTAACTACAACATGAGCTATTCATTTGCTCTTAAGTACTTTCGTCGGTTAGGCCATACTTATATGATGTGTGAAGGTTAAAGGTGTGGATACGTTTGCCAAATGTGACATATGAAAATCTAGTGGAAAATGCACTGAGAGACATAATAGAATTTTGCCTCTTTTTCTTGGTAGCTACCCAGATTTTTTTTTAAAGAAAGGTGTCTTTTTTTATAAAAAAATACACCAATCGTAAACGGATTAGGAATATTTAAAAATGATGTCAACATCACAAGATACAGTAATATAAAATTTATTGTTACGTAACAAAGACAACATATACATTTCAATCTGAATGTCCAAGACTGACGAAAGATCCTGAGAACTATATTTAAAGATTTGTTTGGTTTCTTGATGTCACTGTTAATTAGAAAATTGTAATTTGATGGATGGCAATGAGATCGGGGACAGGAACGAATGAGAGATAGACATATAAAAAAAGATTTTGTCGTATAACAATATAACCTCATCGATGTAGTTCATTTTGAATATATATTTTGCAATAGTTATTTAGTCATTGAAACTTAATGATTTCATGTTTGCAAGGGTGTGTCGAGTGTTGTTAATGTAGGTTTCCATGAGAAATGAGCTTATCTGTTTGTATTATTGCGTACCAGGGGAATGGCGGTTCTTTTCCGTGATGTCGTATATAGATTGCAACAGTGTTTTCATTCTTGCATTAAATTATTTGATTCAAAGCGGTCTGTATCCCGCTTTTCTTCCTTTTTTTTCTGTCATTACTGCATAAGTGATTGGATCCACTGAGTCCATGTGTTAGCTTAACTATTCCATCTAGATAGCCATGAAAACACCGTTGTTATCATATATCTGTGTATCCATGGGTCATGCAGCTGTCCAGAATTAAACGTTACATGGATCTACTACGTTCATCAATGCGCATATAAACGCATCCTTGCACACTTGCTAGCATCCATCAATGCATGTCACCACTGCTACATCATTAATACATTTGCCCAAGGAACCATAAAATTTATCATACTAACATGCGCGTACCATTATACTCACAAATCAATGCATTTACCTTATCACTGATGCATTTGACCCCTCCTTTCGTATATTTATGAATTCTTGTTTCAGGTTATTAATTCGTAATTTCCTGCTTCAATTCACCAGGTTTTTTATCAGCATTTATTTATCCATCAATTTTTATTTCCATTGACCCAGATGCATAAAAGATGCATTCACCCACCTGCCCACCTATGCTTCTGGACAGACTTGTTTGAATATTAAGAACCAACATGCAGCATACAACTCAGTTCACGTATTTCTGATACATTATCGTGTAACTGGCTTAGACGTACTTCTAACACCTGTAATTTTTATGTTTATTATATTTGATTTTTTTTCGTTTATTTATATGTTTCTGTAATTGTTGTGGAGGATAAATCACAAGCAGTATATGGAGTGAAAATAGTATATACTGCTATTGGCAATGGATGCCCTGTGAAGATTTCATTGTTAACCAGTTCGGTGCAAACATATTTTTCACTTTCCTACAATTCCAAATCCTCTCCAGCGAATGAATACTAAATACAAATTTAAAAAGATAGAGGGAAGTAGTAATTACCTAGGGGAAAATAGTAAGAATATAAAGGGATTGTGTAAAAACGGAGTCAAAGCAGAACTCTACGGCAAAATTAAATTGGAGCGACTAACACTATATCAGCATGGAATTGATTCCAGGAGAAAGGATTGAAAAAGAAGAAGAAAATGAAGGAAAAATAATAACAAATAGAATGCGTTTGGCCGAATATTAATTAAACATAAATAAAACTTTAAAAACAAAACAATAAAAGCAAAGCAAGGTTGAAAGAGAGCTGTTTTGATGAACTGTCACTTAGGTGCGCAATCACTTTACTTCACTTTATTCAAAATCTTGTAAATCCCTTTTTGAAGGTTTTGCTTTATTTGATATTAATTCGTAATAATACAAGAGATAGCTAACAATAACATTAAATTCGCTCATTGTATTTTAACACCTGCTATCCTGGATTGTCGACAAACCAATCCGATGATGACATGTTCTTAGATTTCATCCAATATTTTGATGTTGATAAGATCTTTCCTCACAAACTGGTGTTATGGTTATATATATAATCAGATGTACGAGTAAGAAAAACTCTTAACTTTGCAGTACTCAGAGTTTCATGTCTTTCACAATCTTTAGGTGTATACAAATGATCACTTAAAAATTTTTTTCTACAAAGATGTTATACAAATAATTGTGTAATCTGAAAAGGAACTATTGACAACAAAAGAGTCATAAAGCGTGCAACTACATATCAGAAAATAGACAGTGGAGACTCATTATCTTTTGTCAGTCTTTTGATTTGAAATTTGCGAGGGTATATTTATTCACATGCCGACATTTGGAAACAATTTCGGTTCGCTTGGTAAGGATTTCCAGTTCTCTTGCAGGCACAATGGACATGTTTTTGTTAAGTTCGAATATGCCATGACACGTTTTACGATTGACCAATCAAACGAAGGTTTTAAATCCTGCTCTTTTAAACACCAAACGTACGTTGATAGCGTAGTATTGTTTTTATACTTTTCGTTGTTAAAGGACTGCTTGTGACCATTAAATCGTTGTTTAAACTCTTTTTCGGTCAGCCCATTGTAGCATTTTGTTGGTTGATTCGATGCCATAACTTTGCATTGGTAAATGACGGATGATGTTCTGCACTTCCCTTTCAGTGGACAATTTTCTTTCATTCTGCAATTGCACGGAGGAATTTCTGCTGTAGCACGCGACGTAATTTTCTTGTTGTGAGAATTGATGATGGAACGTATGTTTTCCGTACAGCTAAGTTTTTATCAAAAAGCTTCAAGAATGGTTTCGCAGCATTGGTTGATTCATCCTTATCAAAGGGCGGGTTGAACCATGTGATGCTCCTTTTCCTATTCCTCTTGAGGTGGTTGTTTTTTTCAGCTTTTTGTAGGATAGATTTTGCGTACGGTAACCACTGTTACGGAGAGCACCTTCGTATTCTGCTTTTGCCTGGTCAAAAATTGCTTGATTCGAAGAGTTCATTGCAAGTCTATCGTTTATGGAGATCGGGAGTTTTCTTGTGACGATTTATGAAAGAGGACTGAAGGATTCCAAAGATCCTTCAACAAAAACCTTAGTCAGAAAGCTTGTGAAGCAAGCAAGAGTGCCACACGTTGTCAAATTTCTTGTAGATATCAAGCGGTATTGGTCGTTCTTCACCATACTTAACCATTAACCTAGATACCTTACGTGATCATAGTCACCAGTGAAGCGACATCCTCAACATCCGTACTGAACATTAACAAAGAGACCTAGTTTCTGCAAGAATTCGACCAGTGCATTGTTGATAAGCCGTTCAAAGACCTTGGTGATGACAGAAATGACGTAACTATCGACTTACATGTCCATATTTATGATGATGAGGACCGGAACAATAGAAGCTTTAGAAACATTAGAATCTTTCGAGGAAGGCGGAAAACAAGACACTAATGACGAAAGATTGAAAACTGGGCAGCAAGGAAGATAGTTAAGAAGCACACTCTTACAAAACAACTACCGGAATCAAGTCTATAGTGGGAGCTTTAGGTTGATCAAGTCCATGAAAAATCTTGAAACCAGTCATGGATTTTAAAACACGCAGTAAAAAATCTGATCAGTTTGCGGAGGGAACTCTGATAAAGAAATACCAGTGTGATGTAAAAAAGAATTGGTGGGAAACAATCTAGCAGAAAGACATGCCTTTTATGTAGAGGATAGAGAAAATCGAACATCAAAGAGTGAAGGAATAGCCAAATTTGCCAAAATTCAAACCATTATTGTATATTTTCCAGAAATACCGATTTTCAAGGCTTTTAAGTGGGAATAGATTCTGGAACTCGCTAAGCATAGCTCTATTTTGGATCAGAAATTACCGTTTACAAGCATTATTAGCCTGTCAGAAAGAAACACGAGATTCAGCAGCTCCATCATGTTGAAACTGGACATAGAAATATTTTCGATGTACAATAGTGGAAGAACAATCATCATTGAACCATGGAGAAGAGTGAATTGGAATTTGTAACCACAACTAGATACAAATGTTTCAGTCCCAACTTGTATCCATTCTGTGATTTCAGCTGCACCGTCAGAGGCTGGATTGCTAAAGACAGAATCCCGTGGATTTTCACCTCGAAATGGACGAAGTCCATTCCAGTCAGCCTGACCAAATTTGAAANCGAACATCAAAGAGTGAAGGAATAGCCAAATTTGCCAAAATTCAAACCATTATTGTATATTTTCCAGAAATACCGATTTTCAAGGCTTTTAAGTGGGAATAGATTCTGGAACTCGCTAAGCATAGCTCTATTTTGGATCAGAAATTACCGTTTACAAGCATTATTAGCCTGTCAGAAAGAAACACGAGATTCAGCAGCTCCATCATGTTGAAACTGGACATAGAAATATTTTCGATGTACAATAGTGGAAGAACAATCATCATTGAACCATGGAGAAGAGTGAATTGGAATTTGTAACCACAACTAGACTCACAAGTCTCACAGTGATGCAACCTGTCAACAAGATATAAAACAGTTGGCTTAACCTAAGATTGACAACAAGTTGATCAGAAGATTCAAAACGAGGTAAAGCTTAACCTATAAAAAGCCCAGGAACAGAAATCAAATAGAGATCTGAAAAAGAGGATTCTTCTGAGTCAGAATTAGAGAATCGTGTTGGAAAATTAACAAGCTGTACAAGACACTGTAAAAGGACTCAATGTAAAACGACTCGATGTAAAATGAGTTAATCTAAAATGACTCGATGTAAAATGACTCGATGTAAAATGACTCAATGTAAAATGACTCGATGTAAAATGACTCAATGTAAAATGACTCGATGTAAAATGACTCGATGTAAAATGACTCAATGTAAAATGACTCAATGTAAAATGACTCGATGTAAAATGACTTAATGTAAAATGACTTAATGTAAAGTGGCCCGATGTAAAATGACTTAATGTAAAACGACTCGATGTAAAGTGGCTCGATCTAAAATGACTTAATGTAAAATGACTTGATGTAAAATGACTAGATGTAAAATGACTCAATGTAAAATGACTCGATGTAAAATGACTCGATGTAAAATGACTTAATGTAAAATGACTTAATGTAAAATGACTCGATGTAAAATGGCTAGATGTAAAATGACTCAATGTAAAGTGGCTCGATGTAAAATGACTCAATGTAGAATGACTCAATGTAGAATGACTCGATGTAAAATGACTCGATGTAGAATGACTTAATGTAAAATGACTTGATGTAAAATGACTTGATGTAAAATGACTTGATGTAAAATGACTCGATGTAAATGACTCGATGTAAAATGACTTGATGTAAAATGACTTGATGTAAAATGACTCGATGTAAATGACTCGATGTAAAATGACTTAATGTAAAGTGACTCAATGTAAAATGACTCGATGTAAAGTGACTCAATGTAAAATGACCCAATCGCGCGTAATCGATCATTTACATGATTTAGCACAGAGCTGCAAACTACTAACCTAGTTGAAAAAGTATGGTACTTTAAATATAAACCCTCTTGTTGCATGTGTTAAATTTATTCAGTTATTTTAATGCTGAACCGTAAAGTGTTATTAATTGAGACTGAAAAGTACCCTGGGAATAGACAGTTGCAATTGGCTGTGTGTTTTTAATATTTCTTCGTCCCATTTAGTGCTATTTCGTCCTATTTGTGATGTTTCAAATTCTAGGTGATGACCAGAAATTGGACACGTAACAGATATTTTGTGTTGACGAGGCATTCATACATATGCCTTAGTGAAAGTAATAATGATGGAGAGGATCTGAAACTGTAACAAAAAGAAGTTAAAGGATCTTATACCGAACTGGCATGGAACTAGTACTTGCATAGCCAACAGCTTTATCAAATGAGCTGCCAATGCTACTTCCTTCACAAGATCACTTTTATAACGACCATCTTTCACTTGTTCGCATCATTATTTTTATCGGTCCCCATTGTTAGGTAACTCATATATTCTTATATATGCAGAGATTAGCCTCCCATCGAACAACGATTTCGCTTCCGAACCAGTAGCAAGAAATGAACGGTATCAATGATATCAATTTTTGTGGATTTACTTTGATCAGGTCATTAGTTACTTCTTAGTGGAGAATACCCGATCCAAAAAAGCCTTCGTTACCTAGTTGTGCTTTACCACAATTTGTATATGTTGTGTAACAAATTGTTTTTTTTTATTCAGTATTAATAGTATTTCTTTCATTATCCTATTACCGTTTTAGCTACCCCAGTGCAATAAAATGTGAGCTGAAATCTGGTCCACGCGTAAAGGTAGGTTAGTTACGTGAAAATCCACAGTGGTGAAGGTTGTTTTTTTATTTTGTTAATTAATTAATTAATTTATTTATTTTTTTATTTATTTCTTTATTTATGTATTTATTTATTTCTCAGTCTTTATACGGGATAACAACTTCAGTATTTGAAATATGTATGAATGTACAAAGTAAAACTGCTATCCTTGTTTGGCCTGTTTCGAAAAAAACTAAAAAATAAAAGTAAAGGAAATAAAGTAACGTAAAAGAGAAGAAAAGATAATTATTTATTAGGGTATCAAATTGTTAAAAATTAAAAGATGAAATCGAAATTTGACTAAGCCTTGTTGCGACCTTACCTTTTGAGATAGGTTGTTAACTTCTTTGCAGCGTTGAAATAAAAAATTTGCTGGGCAACTTTAACTTTAACTAGTTTGAGCTTTACTACTATGTTGTTATTTCTTGTGACACATTTATGGTCAGTAATTTCAAAGTGCCTGTTAAAGGTAACACTGCCGGTTTCTCTGGTTAACCACTTCTTTACGAATGTACAATTTGGCTTATTTACTTCTTGTAACACGTCTCCACGTTTTTCGTTTTTGATTATTCGTCTTGCTCTCCGGTTTAGCAATAAAAGACGTTCATTCTGGCTCTTTGTATCAGTTGATTTCACTGCACTGGAATACGTCAGGAGTTAAAGTATTATCATGTTAAAGATTTTAGTGGCAGCCTCGTCGTTCAGATAACTTCTAACTCTCTGGAGAAGCCGCAGACGACTGCTTGCACTTTTGTAGATTCGCTCGAAATTGGAGTTTGGTGACAAGTTACGGTCACGAGTGTTGCCCCAATACACATATTCTTTGACAAAGCCAATGCTGATTCCATTGTAGACAATACTGAGATCTCTTACGTTCAGCTTCATTCTCTTGTGGGTCCTGAACAATATTGCCTCAATTTTGCCTTTTTTCAGGTGGTAATTCATCCACCCACCCACCCACCTGCTCTGTTACAGTTTAATGAGCAGAGTTGTTTTTCAACAAACCAACTTAATTTGTTGGTTAAAATAGATCTTTGAGCAGTACGGATACCCGATTTTTTGTTAAACGGCAATACATAGTTTGTCAGAATATTCGATGCTCGTTTCAGCACCTCGATTGTGGTTTTCATGTATTGGCTGAACTATTGGACTCTATACTTTCGTTCTTTTGTATTGGTTATAAAGTTTTTGTAGTTGTTTTTGTTACAGAGAGTTTTTGTAGAATAAATCTATTTAAAAGCAAGCCAAAATTTTGGGAGCTTGTTGGAGTTTTCATTCAGTAAGTTTCGGTGGAAGCGAGACTGCTCACGACGAATATCGCTAGTGCAGTTGTTTTCAAGTCCCTTTTGGAAATTCCAGGCAGTGGTTTTGTTCTATTTTCGAGCTTTTAGTAAAATTTTGTCTCGGACATATGTTTACGAAGTTCCTTTGTTAATCAGGGACACTTCTTTCCTTTGATCCTTTTTTTCAATTGAAGGAACGTGCTTTTTAAGGATTCTGTGAAAATAATCAAGTGCATCAGATACTTTTTGTACTGGTAAATTGTTTTCCATTTCATTTTGGAAAGTTCCCCATTCATGCGTTCTTTACAATACACATGGTAGTATTTCCTTTCAATATCGGGTCTTACGTTTTGATGACAAATGACCTCGATATTGCCTAGGACATAATTAAGTTTTATTGAAATTCTTCGACAACGGGAAGGAATACTGTACAGTATTATTGAAATAGATTACACCAATGCCCCAAATTTGCGCGAAGTACAAATATGTTGTGGGAAACGTTGACAATAAGGCTTAGTTGATCAAAGAGCATTTAATAATTACTATAACGTATCCTATTTTGGGGACCTGCACTTAAAGGAAAGGACCTTGTTTTGGTAAAAACCCTGGTATTTTTAAATGATTCTGGCTGCCCAAGGATCGAGAAATGGCGTGCTTTAAGTCTGCAGAGAGTATTCTTTCCAAGGACCATTGTAACCGTTGGCAAAAAAAAGATCGTTGTGATCAGGTCAGCAGAAAATTAACGGAGATAGCGGCTTCGAATTGGGTGATCTTGATGTTTGTTATCCGAACGAGCCCTTCAACAGATTGGCAATTTTGAAGATACTACCCAACGTCCCGTCGATAAGAAACAGAAGGTCTTAAAACGATTATGTTAGTAATGCTTATGGTCATGATGATAATAATGGTAATGGCAATAATGAACCTTGATTTTAATCGTTGAGCATGCGTTCTGTGGAAACAAACACAGTTCAGGGTTGAAAACTTGTTTAGAAGCTGTCGAATCAATGGCATTTCACAGGGGACCAGAAAAAGTCGCTTACAAGCGTCATATTACAATTGCTATCAGACAGGATAAATAAGTCTTTAAGTAATTATAAGTAGGTAACAACGCATGATTTGAATATATAAGCCTAAATATGAAATTTGCATAAACAAGTGATCTTCCTGAAAGGTGAACTGCAGTTTATGCGTCACTTATTTTCATTTTGTGACCTTGAACAAATCTAGGATAAATAGTTATCTCGGGTCTCAATTTATGCTGATTTAGTGTAAGTGGTTGAGGATAACTAATTTCTTTGCTTTCTTTTCTGTGCTAATTTTTGTTTTCAATTTCATAACGTTTGTTACTTTTAATTGCATTTCATACTATTGTGGACAAAAGGAACATATATTGCAACATGCTTGGATTTTTCTGGAATTTGATTGTGCCATAATTATCTTAGGCCCGTGTCATTGCACTTTTCAGTGTTATTTACACATATAGGACTTAACATACCAAAGAATGATGGCTGCTGTTTCAAGGCAGTAACATCCGATCCCAACGAACGAGAAAAGAAGGAAAAAACCTGTGAAAATGTGCTCAGTTTGGGGCCAATTATATTACATAAATTTTATTCGCTTGGTTTTTGTTATAATTCTAAACCTTCACTAACATTATTTCACCGTTATAAATGAATTATCCTTATTTATTTTTCTCTTTCACTGTTTCCATCGATAATTATGATTCTGCAGCAATTATATTTCCTTGAGGTATTTTATGTCTATTTTAGTTAATATATTTATCTGAAAAGTTATTTTTTTTGTTTTAATAGACTTTTCAATACAGCATAGACGATAGTAATGATGAAATTTCAAAACTTGCTGCTAGTCATATAGAGAACATTGTGCAACAGGTTAGTATTACTGTTTCTATATAAAAACTCACATTAAATGAGCATTCTGATTTTCTTGTTGTAACTAAATGTTTCATTCATGTTTTTTAAACAAATGAAATAGACACTGCTATTTTATGAATTGAAGGAGGGAATTTATAGTGAATATGAAGCTTTGTTGAATTTTCTGTAACACGCAAAACGATAGGAAAATGTTCATTGGACCAAATTGGATCCAGAAAACGGTAAGTTTATTTTCAAAGGGATTTTCATCTTTTCGCATGGAGGAAGGCGAGATATTTCGATCAGCACCTCAAAATGGTTGATAAAGAATTACACTGCTCTACAAATTAAAAAAAAATTTGCCATTGAAACGGCAGATACATTTTCTGAGTAACTTTGATGGGCTGGTTCCGAATCTGCGTGTAAAAAAGTAATTCTACCGTTTAGTTTTTATTTTGTGGTGATGTGGCTTTTTTGTGAGGTAGGCTAATATTGTGTATAGTCATGTGATCATGCTTTCCCATCCACTAGCTTGAAGACTGTCATATGTGTCTATGTAAACTGCTTTCAGCATTATTCCTAAATATTAACTATAGTTTCGAAAACAAATGAATCTTTCCTCAGAATTATATTACAGAAACAAGCAAAATTTACAAGAAAAGACAGCAAAAATTTGCAAGTATTCACTATAATGAAGGCATAGATATGGAAAGTACTTTAGTCGCCTTTGTGTACAAAACATCAATAGAACTAAAAGAATCGATCATGAAAAAGAATTTCAAAACTGATTGTCACTAAGCATTTAGCAGTTCCAATAAGAGAACTTCAATGAACAGTCAGAGTTCAAAAAACGTGCAGGACTTTCGGCCATGAGCACTTGTTGTCTCCCTTTTCAGAAACCAGCAATAGTCTCCTACCATTGCAGGGTTCCAGCGACCTTGATAGCGGTGCTCAACGGTCGCAATAATCTGATGGAAATGTTTTCCGTGTTCATCACTGACTGAACCAAGGTTTTCTAGGAAGAAGTCTTGATGAGAGTCCAGGTAGTGCATTTTAAATGACATTAGGCAGTTCATGCTTCGAAAGTCCAAAAGGTTTTCCACAATCTTCTTGTAGTCTTGTGACTTTTTGTTACCAAGAAATTTAAGGACTACAGCCTGGAAAGATTTCCAAGCTCTCTGTTCCTTTTCGGAGAGGAGTTTTAGGAATTCGAGATCATTCATGAGGCCCCTAATTTGGGGTCGAATGAAACCCCCAGCCTTCAACTTTGCTTCACTGACCTTGGTGAACTTCTCCTGAAGGAATTTAAAACCTGAGCTTTGTTTATCCATGGTCTTCACAAACTGATTGATAAGCCCCAGTTTGATATGCAATTGAGGAAGGAGGATATTTTCACGGTTTACAAGTGGGAGAAATTTTACATTCTCTTTCCTGCGCTGAAATTTCTTGCATTTTGGCCAGCTTTTTCGTTGGTAGTGTTCATCATCAGCACGGCTGCCCCATAAACACAAAAAACAGCTATGTTTAGTATAGCCGCTTTATAGACCTAGTAATAGCCCAATGACCTTGAAGTCTCCATAAATTGCCCATTCATGTTCAGTATACTTGATGAGACCTAATACCTTTTGCATCGTATGATATGTTTCTGGTAAGCCAACAGCATGTGCAATGGGTATGCTTGGATTTTTGTTTCCATTGTGCAGTAGAACTGCTTTTAGGCTGGCTACCGAGGAATCTATGAATAGTCTCCATGCACTGTTGGTATATCTAATGTTCATAGCACTCATTACATTAGCAACATCGGTGTAGTGACATATAGAGCCCCTCATTGAGAAAAACTTTGTCATTTCTACATTTCATGTACGGAATGCTGTTATTTTTGTGGATGAGCGAAGCATGTTCCATTCCTTCAACCTGGAAGCTAAGATTTAAGAGCGCTGCTTTGACACCATTCAATCCCTTGCGAGGTCATTACGTTCAGGCTGTGTGATGAGGTGCACATCAGAGCTTGAACCTGAAAGCTCTGCTTCGTGATCTAAAGGTTTTGGCGAGTCACCAACTTCACTGGATGATTGTGATTCTTCCTTCAGCTGAGAGGGGCTGGGCACCTGTAGATCATCATCATTGTGTGGTGCTGGTTGAATAGCTGACCTAAAACAAAATGAGAATCGACTGCCATAATGTGCACATTCTCCAAATGTTAAAAAGGAATTTACAAAGATTGTAATTTTTAAACAAAGATTATAGTTTTGAAATGAAGGCTTAGGTTCCTGGGGTTCTTTATATATCATGGGAGTCGCAAACTTCATCTTCTTTCGATGTCCGCTCTTCCAGTGATGTAATCTAGAGGAACAAGTAATACAGCAATATTGTGGAGCCCATGTTTTATCCAGGTCAGGTTTAGAATCGAAATAACTTTCGTATCCTCTAATTAAGGAATTTGTAAATTTCTTGCGTCGAGACACTGCAGTTTATTTTCCACAAATATTACAGAATTTATCTGGATGATTCTTACAAGCACGACGTGACTTGGCAGACATCATGAATTCTCGTACAGCAAAGTGATAGTAAAGTGCTATCAAGTAGGCAGGTTAGGCAACTTTTGTAAGTGTGATGACCCCTAGCACCTTTGTTTTTGACGGAGAACAAAGGAAACTCCTGGAAAATCAGGCAGTAAATATATATCATTATTAATAAAATCGTTACATCCTTGGTCAACGCCAGGCTGCCTATGTAAACATTTCCGGTTGAAATTCAAAAAGTGTAAATATGATCCATCGACACGAATCTTTGTGGATTAGGCTACATCTTCTATCATATTGTGAATCAGACTATTACTTTGCTTCTATAAAAATACCACTCAATACAGAATACGTCAATGGACCAGAAAATATGAGAGTCAATCTAGATCCTTTGTGCCTAGGCCTACGCATAGTTCTTTTAAGTTTATCGGATATTTAATGAAAAATAATGGAGGAAATCACTGAATGAATCAACCTGCTATTTAGATATTGGAGAGAAGCATTCAGTGCAAAGATATAAAAAGATTAGGAGATTTAACAAATACATCACCCCAGCACGATTGCCTAAAATTATGCAAATTTCAATCTAAAAGAACCTTCAAAGCTCTGTGAAAAAAAATCTGTACGGCAGAATACTTTTTTATTATCATATTTGTAATCAGCACCCACGAATTGACTAAAATGCACTAATTTGATTGAAGTGGCATTTTGAGTGTAGAACAGTGAATTATTTGCTTGCATTTTTACTTTTCTTCGAAATGCAGTTGACATCCATTAATTCTAACTTTTTCTAGGGTTAAAAAGTTGTTAGAGTCAGCCTACGTTCGAATTTACGGTTGATGACTTGAATAGACTGGTTTATTTTGCTTTTTGAAAGGCAGAAGTAAACGCTCTGCGAAAACCATTTTTTGTCATGCCTGCGGTTTATACCAATTGTTGCATAATGGTTACAGGGCAATTTGTAATAGTTTGAGGGAAAATTGTTTTAGATTGTCCACCAAAAGCTAAGGTATCTTATTTAAGAAAACCGTGGTTTTCAGAATTAACTATATCTGGGAGTTTAGACTTTAGACTCGTTCCATCCGAAGGAATTGGAAAATTGTTCAAATGAGCGCCCTGTTTAAATTATCAGATTTGCAATAAATGAAAGGATTTATAGAGTATAAGTAGAAAATCCACAAGGAATATAGGATGAATATTAGTTAGCAGATATTGACGCTGCTGCGATTTCAGTAGATAAAATCCAGAAATGGTCCTTTTAAATCGACGCTTCATTTGCCTTTTAAGAGAGATGAATACCCAGCATATATATATATATATATATATATATACATATATATACAGTAGACTAGCATCCCTGAGCTTTTGGATTAATTGTTGTAAGTGTAGAACAAAAATATACTAAATGCCTGAAAAATTCACGTTATTTTACACTAAAATAAGAACGATCAAATTTTCAACGAAATTTTTATGAGCCAATTTGAAAGTGATGTTTGTGCTTTTGTAAAATGGAACAAGCAAACGTACTTAAATTTTCACTGACAGTATAGTAATGTGTTTATATATATATGAGATGGGAACCTGTTGTACTGCGCATGCGTGGTTTGAGCACTCTGGCAGGATCCCACAATAACTCTTTAACCTGTGTTTGCTCCGGCAACACGGCCAGAGAGTTATGTCTCAGAAGCTCTGTGCTGCACTGATGAGCCCACAAAGGGCGAAACAGTACTGTCTGCAGATTGAGTATATATATATATTTGTGTGTTTGTGTATTAAAAATTAAAAGTATGAAGTTTAGAATAGATTTACTGTTATAGAAACTTTATTGTTTTTTGATATAAATGAAATATAAAAACACAACAGATATTGGTTAGAAGTAATGTGTAATGGGTAATTNTTGTACTGCGCATGCGTGGTTTGAGCACTCTGGCAGGATCCCACAATAACTCTTTAACCTGTGTTTGCTCCGGCAACACGGCCAGAGAGTTATGTCTCAGAAGCTCTGTGCTGCACTGATGAGCCCACAAAGGGCGAAACAGTACTGTCTGCAGATTGAGTATATATATATATTTGTGTGTTTGTGTATTAAAAATTAAAAGTATGAAGTTTAGAATAGATTTACTGTTATAGAAACTTTATTGTTTTTTGATATAAATGAAATATAAAAACACAACAGATATTGGTTAGAAGTAATGTGTAATGGGTAATTGATTGCCAGGCATACAAGATTTTATTTGCCATGTTTTGATAGTATACTATGACGGAGTTCTGTTGGAAAGAGTTTACATCAAATCATACAATTTTTCTATAAACTGAAGCTTCCTGGATTTTTTAAGACGCTGGTTATTTCTATTTTGTCACCTCATACCAAGTGCTTCTCATAATCCAAACTTGCTTTATAAATATTGTTTTTGAGGGATTTTTCTTCACTTCGAATTTTTGAATTAGAATTATGGTCGTAAGTGGGAGCTGAATATAAATTACTTTCAGTTGTCTATTTGCTAAATAAAAATAAAGGAAAAAATTGTTTTTTACCATTGATAATGTCATCTATCTGGCATGAGACAAAATCGGTAAGCAAGTCGTGAATGTCTGACATTTTCTACCTTACGAGGAACAAATCAATTAATTTATTTACCTCGATTTTCTCCTATAGTTTCTGGTAGAGCAAAGAGGAAATGAATTTGAAGGTAAAATACAACCTATTGAGAATGAGGACTTTTGCGTTGGCTGCGGTTGGGATGTTTATAGCGATCACGAACAAGCTCAGGCGTTACAGTTTTTTGCACGAGAAGATGCCAAAGGTATTGCGCTGGAAAAGGTATGTTTTAAGTGTAATTCCTATGTGGGAATCATTGGTTCTTACTGTGTGTTGTCATTATTTGCGCCTTTTGATATTCCATCAATGGTTTAAAGCACAATCATTTCATATGAGAAACGGAAAATAATGTCGCATATTTTTAGAAATACAACACGCATTGGATTCCTTCTGTTGACATGGGCTCGCACTTTTCCAGGGTTTGCACGACCTATTTTGAAATTGTTCTGCTAATTATATCAAATTTTTAGTCCATGGGAAAAATAAGAGGGCAGCAGTCACAGTCGTCAATTAAAGAATATTCTCCGTACTCATAATTATCTGGCGTTAAGCCAATATGATTGTTTTAATAGTTCCTTTAATTTAAATAAACGTTTCTTTGCCAGTGTGTACGTATTCCTAGTCTCACGTCAGCTCTGAGTTGTACCAAGTTAAAGTGTTTACACTGATCCAGAATAGTGCATGCCATCAACATGCTATGGTGTCCTACAACCAGTTTAGGGCGTCCATGAAGGCAACCTCCACGTGGTGATGCCTGGATGCTGATAAGCCAGGTTTTTCTGACTAGTTAGTAACGAATAGCCTTCGATTCAAGCTGTTCTTCCGTACCATTGAAGAAATCGATCACGTTGTTCATGTGATTTTGAATCTGGTTCGTCCTCGATTTGGAGAAATTTAAAAAAAAATCCAACCAGGAAATGTGCGTCTTCGACGCCCCTGTAGTTGGGAGAGATATTCTCGGTGCAGCCTACTCACTTGGTCTCCAGCAGCTTNTACAGTTGCAGATTAGTACCACTTGCGGGCGTCCATGAAGACAACCTCCACGTGGTGATGCCTGGATGCTGATTAGCCAGGTTTTTCTGACTAGTTAGTAACGAATAGCCTTCGATTCAAGCTGTTCTTCCGTACCATTGAAGAAATCGATCACGTTGTTCATGTGATTTTGAATCTGGTTCGTCGTCGATTTGGAGAAATTTTTTTAAAAATCCAACCAGGAAATGTGCGTCTTCGACGCTCCTGTAGTTAGGAGAGATATTCCCGGTGCAGCCTACTCACTTGGTCTCCAGCAGCTTACACACACACACACACACACACACACACACACACACACACACACACACACACACGCACACACACAACCAGTTTAAACGGTCAACGTAACACTTTTTGACATGACAAAACGTGGTCTTAATACATTGGAACATAAAACGTGATCTATGCACTGATGCTTGGAGGAACGGACATAGGACTGGCATGAAATCATAGATTTATAGATATAGATTTACCTAGTTTCATCACTTGTGTTAAGTGCAAGGATTAGTAGAGGATATGACACATCACGTGTATTCTGTTATTCAAGATTTTTGGGTTTTTTTACATGACTCGTTAGGGCTCATTGCTATTTAAAGAATAAAGGACGTAAATGTAGCCAATACTTTACTTGTCTTGCAACTCAGTTTAGAGTCTCTCGTTTTGCATTCGTGAATGTGGAAATTGTGGAATGTTTTTCAAGTTCAGTAGTTTGTGTCAGGAAGGGCATCCTACTAAAAAGCACTCACTTGTTCTTACGGGAGTCCTGTTTTAGTTAATTTATTGCAAGGTCTCCAAGACCTCGTATGTACCCTTTACGCACCCTGTTTAAGCACAGAACGGAAAGGCTTAAAATTTGTGGTGTCTTCCTTAGCCCTTGTATATGCATCTTGTTAACTAGGCTATTGGGAAATATACCGACTTAATGCAGGATCAGTGGCATATTTTACTAGGTAGCTCCAAAGGATGTTATACTTCTCCCGAAGCATAGAACAGCTGTAGGACTAACATTTTGTCCGTTTTGTTATTTCAAATAACTTATGAGGCAACGAAATGAAGAATATTAATTTTTTTAAAAATATTTCTCACACTCCATTTGCAGTACTTTGAACAACTAAGTGAACATATCTCTGTTGATGGCCCATCACAGCCTTTACTTGTTACTGGCGCTGCTGGGGTTGGAAAGTCGATGCTATTGGCAAGGTGGTGAGTACTTTGCGGAACAAATTTGGTGAAATTTGAAAATACGTAGTCGATATGCGAGGTCGCATGTTTTATTCCGCATATTTACGCTGTTTATTTACTCTGCATGAGTTTTAGATTGTTTTTTAAACTATTTTTTAACTCCACAATAGAGAGAAAATTGTTGTTAACACCCCCTTAAAAAGGAGTATTTTAGATTTTGAAAGTGTAAAGTGTTAACATGGTTAACTACATCACTAGTGTTAAAGTAAATATTTTGTACATGAACCATATTAAGGACATCAGACACCCAGCCAAATTTACAATTTAAGGAGGTATTCAATACGTGTAGGTCGGAAAGGAAAATGATAAAAAATGATTTTTCGTCAATTTAATTTTTCAAAGTATTTATATTTATAAATATTTGAAGAATTACTTTGAAAAGGTTTAGAAAGGAAGTCTTCTAATATTCTTTTGATAAAATATCTTTTCTGTAAATTTTTTAGTTAGTACAGATTTTAAGTTGAAATTCTTATTAGGAAACATTTTTGCTTAATCCGGGAAATAGTTTATGCGTTTATATTCCAGTGTGCCTGTCTTTATCTGTGTTTTTTGTCTCTCCTTTTCTGTCGCTTTCTCTTGTCAAGTGCTAAATTTCTTGTTTAAAGCCCGCCGATAAGCGAAATATGGTTATAGTTGGTACATAATTTATCAATTGTAATTGGATGTATGTATTTGTGTTTATTTGTCAATAGTTGGTTGGCATTTGGTATTGCAAATGAAGGATAGGGGTTAGTATTAGAATACCTGTCTAACAGAGGTGAAATACGACTTATTTCAGATGAAGAGTGTAAAATACTAAGTATCACCTTAGATTTACTATTTTGGTATAGCTCCCATGTGATGGTGCACCTGTTTATGTTTTGTTTTGGTTTTCTTGTGAAAGGATAAAAGCACAGAATGGAGCGCCATCAGCACCAACTATTCTCTATCATTTTATTGGTGTGGGATCATCGTTCAGTGCGGATGCCGTTCAAATTATGAGAAGATTAACTGTTCACGTAGGTGTCTTTGTTTTTGTTGCCATTTTATGTTTGTGGTTTGGTATATTTAAAGTTGTTACCACTTGAACAGCCTTTGCATCCTATATTTTGTTGAAACATGATGGTGAAAGATGTCGTTGGAGCTTCTTCCTTTACCATTTTGCCACCATCTTCCCTTTTTCCATTTTTCCTACTGTTTTCCCATCTTCCTTCCTTTTTTCAATTTTTCCTATCTTGATTTAGTATTAGTTGCGTATCGTAACAAAAGGATATGAGTTTTTAGAAAAGTAAGCTACACTGAAGGATAATGCATATTATTTTATGTACTTGTGTAGAAAAAGATGTACTGCATGTAATTTTATTATTAATAGAGTCCAGTGCAGGTGAATTGTAATTTGTTTAATTGCAAAGGCATGAGAAAATTTGACTGTGTTTAGTAGAGGAAGGATAGGTGAGGTGAGAAGAGATGTATGGCTTTGATGACCGTTGTTTTTCTAGGTCGCGTAACTAATGTAGTCTATAAAACAGTGGCATAGATCGCACTTGTCTTTCTTGTTCCCACTTACCATCTCCTTTCATTTTCTTTTAATCACTTGGGAAATAGCATGGACTATCTCATTCTGATGAGGTCTGATCAATTTACTGGTGTCGTCAGTTGTCTACTTTTCAAGACGTTTTCTTTGGCTGCGTACTCGATATTTGACTTTGAAATAACCACTCAAAATGCGGCTGCAATTCGCTACTTTAGGTCACATAAAGTAAGAGTGTTTGCCGTCCTTGCTTTGTGTTGCAATGACTGATGACGTCACAGTTTAAGTTCCCACATTGTAAGAACTGCTAATGTTTTGCTGTTGTCTTTTATGTTACCCATCTTCTCACGCGAGTTTTTGTTTTGCCTGATTTAACTCCAGGTCTCTTTCTGAGAGGACTCGGTGTTTCTGGGGTAGTTGATATTTTATTTTATCTCATTCAGTGTGGTAGTTTTGCTTTTAGCTCCTAATGCACTTGCTTACTTGATTTTAGTTATGATTTGGGGGTTGCCTTGGCTCTTTCGATTGTCAGACGGAAATCTAGGAAGGTGTTAAGTATTCTGCGCAACGGGACCGGTAGATCAAAATCAAACTGCCATTTAGACCGCATCTTCTGTTTTACAGGTTGTCAGTGAGATGGCCCATGATTATTATCCCAGGTATTTAATCCAGGCCCGTAGTATGATTTCACCATATAATTTTATGAGGTCACGGTAGAAAAAAGATTGTTGTCGTGCCGTCCCTTTTTTCATCATAATTCGCATGTACTTCTGTTTGAACCCTCCATGCAGCTTTGTGGCTTTTGGCGGAACGTGAGTCCTTTTTCTTGTTTGGTGGTTGTGTGACATATAAAAAAGTGTTCGTGCCTGATGTGGTCTTGGTCGAATGTCTTACTGTAGTCTTTATAACAGAGCAACAGGCCCATCTATATTAATCATTCATTCCCCAAGATTTCATAACACAAAGATTCCATTCTGTGACCAGATGACTTCGACAAACCATATATTTTATTAGCTACTCTGCATTCACGTGTCATTATGCGCAATAAGAATTTTGTTGAGGTTAAGCATTATACAAAGCTGACATTTTATTCACCTTGGCTTTTTTGCTATTAAAACAAAGATCGATCTCCTGAAAGTACTATTGGCATCACGTTTTCTATTAGCAGTCTCCATTGCTATGTTTGTTTTAATTCTCAACGTCTAAGTGTGGTGTGAATAGTTCTTGGAGCTGACATTGCATGTCGCTTGAACATTGCCTTTGCGTCTGTCTACATTTATATTGGGTCTTCCTTGTGTGGGTTTCAAGACCGTTCTGTTAGACCATTCCTTCATCACACTTTTGCATTGGGGTTAATTATCAACTTCTCCTCTGGCGTGTGCTGCATTACTGTTTTCTCTTGAGTGTGATGGAGCTTTATCATGTTCTTGCCTGTACTCCTCCCTGACGGCATATGGACTTGATACAGGTGATGGACATCTGCTCTATTGCTCTTTAATAGCACAACCCTCTGAGATTGCCCTGTATCTTATTGCATATTTTCGTTACCTTTCTACAAAATTTCTGCATTGTTTTATCATTTTCTTTAGCAGCATTGGGCCCAGGCCAGCGACGCAAGTTTTTTCATTGATATTTTAAGCTATGCCTTCATGTACCAAAATAGGCTGTTGTGGGGCCTTGTGCACTTATCAGTTTTGACCTCTCCCCGTTTGTGCATTTTGAAGAAATTAAAAAATCTCAGAAAATTTATTTTTCCAACGGAGTTATGCAACATTGAACAAACCATATTTTGGCCTACAATGAGATTGTTTGTTCTCTATAGAATCTGATATGCTCTTTGAAAGCTACAGTTTGTTTTGCTTTACAACGTATAGTTTTAACGTTTTCAGCATAAATCCTTAAATATATTCTCTATAATCAAGACTCGACTAGATCTAAACATTCATTTGAATTAGATCAATCTCAATTTTTTCGAATAAGAAAGCAGTATTTGTATTCTTATATAGTTCATTTTCAAGTTCTAGTACCACAAAGCAAATGGTTGGTGTAGTGTTGCACTGTTAAAGCAACAAAGCCATTGAGTCAGATTCGATGCTCTCAAGACACTGACAGTTGATATTGTGTATCAGTGGTGTTATATGGACTGTTGATTAAAATTGATTTTTGTATGTATAAACAGGACAGTCAGAAATGTAAAAATGATATAAAATCGAAATGGTGAAGCATCGAGTTACCCTGTTTGTATTCACACAGTATATCAGCAACAGTGTGCTGGGACAACTGTTTTGCACTTTAAAGAAAATTGCTTGTCGCTGTTGATTTAGCTATCCAGACAATTTCTGCTATATATGTGGCTTACAAATGGAAAACAGCATGCAAGTGTTATTTTGAGTGCAGACGTGGAGACCAGGATAAACATTGGGCTGCACATGTGTGCTGTTCCACATTCCTGCGCAGAGCTTACAGAGTGGTTAGGTGGAGAAATGAAAGTAATGCCTTTTGCTGCCCCCATGATATCGCATGAAAGTACTTTTATTTATTATATTATATTTATTCTCTTTTCTCACTTAATGGGGCTACAAGTGGGGTATACAGAACGTAAGTACTATCTATGCATTTGGTGCAGTTCTGATTGTGTAAATCATTACACTTCCAATTTCTTAGGAGTGTAACAAATTTAAGTGTTGGCAAATATAATCTCCAGCATTTGTCACTAGTGAATCCAAAACATGTTTCTTCTTCCACTTTACATAAAACTTGTTTTGATGAAAACATTTTCAAGCCGATGGTTAAGAATAGGGCTGGATTTTAGTATCTCAAAGTATCTGGAGGAGGAAAGAATGAAGTAAAGGTGAATCAGATATTTTCATTGGATCAGAGATACACAAAGTAATTGGCGATAGGTATTTTCGATAAAAGGTTAGTAGCTTTGAAGTTGCACCTTAAGACGCAATTATAAATGTAACTAAAACTTTTCTAGAAAACTTTGAACAACTCCATTGTAATTGGTACGGGAAGAAAAGTTTAAATTATTTGTAATTATTATGTAACTTGTTCCTTTCCCAGCTTATATTTCAACCACCATCAGTATGTGATCCAGCAAAATTGGAAGATGAGTTTCCCAAGTGGCTCGATAAGGCTCCAGGAAGGCTACCTCATGGTGTCATAATTGTCCTTGACGGTGCCGATAATCTTCAGGTAGGTAATACGACTGCAGCCATACTTTGTACCCGTGATTTTCATCATCTTTTGCCAATTTCTTTGTTACGTAGGCCATCTAATGTTTGATAAATGAAGTCCATGTTTTGTCATGTTGGTGTAGTCTTACCAACTACAATTTGAATAGTAAAGTACGCAGTCAATTGTAGACCTAAGACAGTATTTTATTGTTTTTTCCAGTCGTTTGTCGAAATACTTTGGTGAACCCTAGTTTCAAATATTTTTTAAAAGCCAGGTTTTCTAAAAGGGAGGAGAACCATCTTCAATCATTTGCTGATGAATCTCCAATTGAACAGGAATAGAGGAGGAAGAAGCCAGTAACGTCTTCATCCTTTATTCAGTTGTTGTTTTTCGTTATAATAAGTCTTTACGTAAATGAAGTTTCTTGCTTTGTACAGATGGATAATAGACCTCTTTGGCTCTTTGAGTGCTTTCATCCATCATATAATTTTGAAGGTTTTTGAGTTTAAGGTCATTTCTTATCTTATGACGTAGTTTTTTATGTGTTTTTTTACGGTTCCATACACCTGGTCGTTTTATGCTTTGTTTGGTTCATATATATAAATACCTGGTCTGACGAAGTTAATATACGAAAGCTTGTGCTAACATACAAAATGTCTTTGTTGTAATATTTTATATTTTTTATATATTTATATATATATAACGCTCCCTTACGAAAGTTTGGTTGAGCACTCTGGCAGGATCCCACAATAACTCTTTAACCTGTGTTTGCTCAGACAACATAGCCAGAGAGTTATGTCTCAGAAGCTCTGTGCTGCACTGATAAGCCCACAAAGGGCGAAACAGTACTGTCTGCAGATTGAGTATATATATATATATATATATATATATATATATATATATATATATATATATATATATATATATATTGGAGCGGTTTCTTCTCCGCGTTCTCAGATAAAGTCTTTATATAGACACTAGGGTGGTGTGTGTAGAGAAAAGTTTTTGTAAATATGTGCACCCCAAAGAGGGGGGGCTTATTTATAAATTTTTGATTTATTATATAAATATAGTTTTTTCATTTTTTTTTTTTTTTTTTGTAACACTCTATTCTC
>RDPX01000063.1:2387386-2403569 GCA_003991215.1 Morbakka virulenta | reverse complement strand
ATATTTTATATTTTTTATATATTTATATATATATAACGCTCCCTTTCGAAAGTTTGTGTGAGCACTCTGGCAGGATCCCACAATAACTCTTTATCCTGTGTGTGCTCAGACAACATAGCCAGAGAGATATGTCTCAGAAGCTCTGTGCTGCACTGATAAGCCCACAAAGGGCGAAACAGTACTGTCTGCAGATTGAGTATATATATATATATATATATATATATATATATATATATATATATATATATATATATATAATAAGGAAAACAACAAAGAAACAATTCGGAATATTTATTTAGTTGTAACTGAAATATTTCCTTGCCATTTGCAACTTCATCAGTCAAATGCTTATAAACCGTTGGTAACCATCTGATGAATTATGGAACGTTAAATTTGAAAACAGGACACAGTTTATAAACGGACGCTATTGGATCGTTTAAAGCAAGGAAAAATAAACTTGCCCATAATCACTTAAGGATAGGTAGTGTATTGAATGATATATCAACCCCAATAGTAAATACAAGAAAGCAATAGACCCTGGTCTCTGTTCTTAAGTAAATGATAGCTTTGCTATGTAGAAATTTAAGCACTACAGTGTTTATAGTTCACCGTATTATTATAATACTGTACCCTAGCACATATCGTTTGTAATGGTAACGTTAAATATTACTTTATGCCAGCAATTGGGTAGCAAATAAAAATGCCACTCAACAACAAATTCTGGCTTTATTTTTTAGCTATTGCAGTGACAACTGCATGCAACTGTTCATGCCCTGTAGTATTTTATCTACGCTGCAGCTACCAAGATGCCTTTCTTGTGACATTAGGTCTTTGCCCACGGTAAACCACACATTTTAGGGGAGGCATGTTTCTCCTGTAAAACTTCAGCTATCACTACTAATTGGTTTCGCTAAAAAATTGCACTTCACATATTAGTAAGATACAAAAAAAATTGGCCGGGTGTTATACTATTTTTTAAAAAATTGTATGATATAATGAGTTTCTACTATTTATATGCCAGGAAGAATGACATTAAAATTATTATTTTTATTTTCAATGCGAAAATCAAAGTCAGTTTAGTTATGTACATTAAAGTTTATTGGGTATTTTAGCCATTCCATGCTATCCCCAAAGATACTGTCTACACATTTATGACATCCTAAAGGATAACTGGACTGAACCCATTTTTTCCAGCAATAATTGCCCGAACACCGTCCTTCGACATTCCCATCTTTGTGGTAAATTACTGAGAATTGTTGCCATTTCGTTAATCACATTATTGCGCACAACCACGTGTTTTTCGCTACTAGACAAAAAGTTAGTGATATATCTATACTATTACCTTCGTCCTCAGTTTTATGAATGTGACAAAGCTTTGTGGGTTCAACAGTTGAGCCAAAATATAGCTTAATGTTGTATGCTTTTATATATTTTTCTTTGTTTTATTAATATAGAGGGTTAAAATTAAATGGATGGAACAAAAATTGATCAGCTATTATTTACTCCGGTGTAATAACCAACCACTGAGGTGTTCCTCCGGAGTAAAGATGGTACAAGAATAATTAAAAATGTCTAATCTGGTAATGGCCTCTTGCAATTTACAATGAGCTCTTCTTGTGATTCATTTACAAGAATAGCTCCAGGTTATTCCAGGATTCATTTACAAGAATAGCACCAGGTTTTTACTTAAAGGTCTGGTGGCACAGAGAAAAAGATGGCCGCAATACCAGTATTGTAATTTGTTTTCTTACAATTTTTTTATAACTATAGATAGGGAACAGCTCGCTAAAATGGCTGGTGGATCCTTTACCAGTGGGTGTCCATGTAATTGTTTCTGCTCGGCAAGACTGCCTACGGAAAGAAATGAGGTAACTTTGTTTACTTTTGTGTATCATTACGGTTTCCTAAAGAAATGATTCCATGAGGTATGGTAGTTTTTTACCATTTGTAATGTCGTGACAATCCTCCCCATTTCCAAGCCTTTAATTGAGCTATTGAGATGTGAAGATGTGTGTCCTGGAGAAGGCAAGCTTTGTCAGGACGCCGGGTTGGATCACTCATTTTCGCTGAACTTTGACGTGGTGATCCATCTCAGGTATGAGCAGTGGCTACGGAACTGAGCTGGGTGACCTTGAAGTTGTGTTCAACGTCTTGTGGGTATTACTGTCGACAGGTACTTCCTCTCAAAGACATTGTTAGCAACGCCCCCAAAACAACGAGGTTAAAATCCAGAAGAGCTTTCTACCAGTCAGAAATTGAGAACTACAACATGACAGAGGCATGAAAAGACAGGTGGTTTGCGAAACACCATCGGGAGGAGAAATTATTAAAGACCCTGCTGAAAGACTACCGGCCTTCCAGAATAACACCAGAAAAAATTGGTCCCCTCAAACCGATTGCTGGAAGGCCATGGCAGAACATCAGCCAACATGTACAAATGGCGACTGAAAGACACTGCAGACTGCCCACTGCAGTTGAACCCAGGAGATTGCAAAACACATCGTCCTCCAGTGCCCAACAAGCAGACTGGAGGGAGGTTTTGACACTGTCAATTGTGATGAGGAATTCCGAAACTGGCTGACGATACATAATGTGGAGATGTAGCCGTACGCTACTACTAATTGAGCTATTTAATTTTTTGTCTTTTTCTATTTTAGTATTCGTGTTTGAACAGACCTAGCTATATTTTCACTTTTAAGTACACTAGTTTGTTAAAATAAAGCTAACTGTAATGTAGCTCAGTTTTCCCCTGACCTTTTAACAGATATGGAATGTTCATATCTCTTTTAGGAATAGCCATATTTGGCTTGACATTAAATCAATTATATTTGCCATTTATTTGTTGTTATTTAACCTTGGTTTAAGTATGACCTGGCGATTTCTTATTTTGGCCTTTAAATTGCCGTTAATAGTGTGTTTTGTTATATACATATATATATATATATATATATATATATATATAACAACTAGCTGTAACAATGATAACAACAATAGCAGTGATAATATTAATAATAATCATAATAATAATAATAAAATAATAATAATAATAATAAAATAATAATAATAATAAAATAATAATCATCATCATCATCATCATAATAATAATAATAATAATAATAATAATCATCATCATCATCATCCTCATCATAATAATAATAATAATAATAGTAATAATAATAATAAAAATTATTATTATTATTATTATTATTATTATTATTATTATTATTATTATTACTGTTACTATTACTGTTGTTATGAGACATCGCAAGAGCTTAAGCATATTTGGTTTGGTGAGGTATAAGGAACAGGCATGCAAACACACAAATGGAGTCCCCACTGTTAAGATCTTATTACTTAAAGCATTTTTTCACTTCGACGCAAAGACGAAATTTGCAACGCTCAGTTAATAGTTATGATATTGCTTTTTCTTGAAAATAGATCATGGCCAACGGTTCATATTGAATCACTCTCGTATGATGAGAGTAAGCAACTCCTTGTAGCGGAGTGGAAGAACACTGATATTGTTGTTAATTCGGAACTGGTGAGTACCTTCTTTGTTTGACTTACGAAGAAGGAAGAAGCCTTTGTTATAATTTACCCTCCTTCTCCCGAAACAAATGATGCGCATTTAAGGGTTTGGCAATTAGTAAGTGCGCGCATTCATTTTTTATTTAGGTTCTAATGCGGAGGCAAAAATGGTTCCCCGCAAGATTAGAAACCAAGCTGTAATCTGGATATTTCTTACAAGCAGCATGAACTTTGAACGCCGGTGGAGTTTTGCTTATGGTTTTTGAAATTACCTACAATATTTCGGAACTCATATTTGACAATTGTTTTTGTGTATTCTGTTAGGCAAACCTTGTATTTTGAGCTTGACGTGCCTTAATATAAAAGCCAGTTTTTGCAAGACCCAGTTGACTGTCTATTTGTCAAGGGCGTGTTACTATAGAAATAAATTTGTATCGATCACTGCCGATTGATTCAAAGGCGGTAATTTTCTTGGTTATGAAGTAGACGTTCCCCTGTTTATTAGTTCCTGAAAGTATTTTAAGCCGTGTATTTTGTTACAACCAAGGGTGGCTTCTTTTGAGTATGAGGGACATGCTTTCTTAATAATGGATGGAAAGAACTGAACAAACTTTTATTTTGTAAAGGTGATAGATAGCTAGGTCGTGGGTTGAACACATAGTGGAATATTACTTGTTAGAAATACTTGTTTCAAGGAACAATGGAATTATAAATTTAACTTATCCCATATATGATCTAGTGAAAAATGTAAGACAGGAGCCTTCTCACGGATTTCCCAACATCATTAAGGGCCAAAGGACAAAATATGACATTTTGATTTGCCAGGTAGTTCTTTCCTAAGTAAAGAGCGAAAGAACTTATAAACACACACAAGTAGAATTATGAAATCTAGGCATTATATTACGCCTTAAACTCCCAGCTAATAGGGAGAAATATCACAGTATTTTGCAAATAAGGAACGTGAAGTGAACAACGTAGAAGCGGTAAAGATAAAAGGAGTAGATGTAACCTTTTCTTTTTTCCCAGCATAGTCCAAAAACCCCAAATAAATATGAAACCTGGCAAATGGAGATATTGTTATATTATAATCTTTATATTTTCCTTCAGCTTAACAACATACTAGACCTTGGTGATAGAATATCTTTGGCCAACCCTGGGTTCCTGTCAATTTTAGTAACTGAACTTTCAAGGTATTTAACTCATATTAATGGAATTTTTAATTGATTTTGTTGAGTAGTTAAATTTTTGAGTTTACCAACATTTTTGCCCATCCATTGAAAACATTGAAATATAAATCACTGCATCCCACCCTTCCATCCATTCATCCATCCATCCATCCACCCATCCATCCACCCATCCATCCATCCATCCATCCATTCATCCATCCATCCATCCATCCATCCATCCATCCATCCATCCATCCATCCATTCTTCAACCATTCAACCCATTTATTCATCCACCCATCCTTTCATCCTTCCACTTATCATGTGTAGCACTATTTCGTTTTTGAACTTGTGCTACTCGGAAAAGTGGAATCGATGCCTAACTGCTCTCCACATGAAACATACCTTATTGTGATTGTTGAAAGAGTGAGGAAGTCACATTGAAGCTTGTGGTCTGGGAAATGTACGGATGGCCTGAGGGACTAAGAAAGTGGTGAAGGCAGTCATAATGACAGTCAAATGAGTTATAATCGAGGAAAATGGTAACTGTGTGTGTGTAGCTAGGTGGTCGAAACGTTGGCCAGAAGTAAGCAGAAAGTACCCAGTTTCGTATTTCAAAACCAAAACCAAAGTGGAAAAAAAAATAAAGAAATTGCAAAAACGCATCAAAATTCTTTTTCTACGATGCCGTCTTTAACAGAGATTATTGGAGGAAAAGAATTTTTATTAAAAGAAGTAATGGTTGCTTGTTACTTAGAGAAATTGTATTTAACAGTAGAGGAGCTGTGATATTTCGACAGCGATTTTTCGTGGATTTCCTGTTACTGACATAGTTGAACTATTTTTTATTTTTTTACGAAATTTGCCTGTTGTGTTTTTAATAGTACCCAGGCAATAGGACAAGACTAGAACAGGGGAGTGCCCGTGGTTTGTACCCGCCTCTATTTAAAGCTATTCTGATATAGCTGATATTTTTGCATTCAATCGGGAAATTCGCTGGAGAGTAATGCATTTATTAATTTTGGATTTAATACAACGAGATGATACCCTGGCATCAAGCATCATAACTCATTTTCAAAATGCTAATTCAGCCATTAATTCCCCAAGTGGCGTGATATACATACTATGATTATGTTTAAATATTGTATAAAGGGGCAGGATCAGAAGACAACGCACCACGATAAACAAGCATTTTGGATGCATAGAGATGCATGCAACAATGCCTTGTTTGAATACTGTATGCCAATGTTCAGTCAGGAAAACATCCTTTACGGAAAATAGCATTTTTAGTCACAGGACTGGAGGTAAAAAGAAATGTCATGGTAGAAGCGGCAGATATTCGCTTCAGCTACTAAGCTAGGCCCCTAAAATAATGCTGTACGTCGACGGATTAAAATTACGTACTGTTGCTTGTTGCCAAAAACTAACACTGATCTTTCGCCTCATGTTTCCTTTGGGTTTTATTTTATTTTTTATTTTTTTTGTGATCACTGCCAATGCTTTTCTGTTTGAACTCTTAGATAATTTGTATTACTGTTTAAATCACAGAGTTTTTTAGTCTGCGTTCTGCGTTTTTTAGTCTGCGTTCTGCGTTTTTTAGTCTGCGTTCTGCGTTTTTTAGTCTGCGTTCGGCGGTTTTCTCTTAAAAAGAGACACAATTTTCTACATACTTTGCGTCTGGTTATTTGGATAAAGAGGTTGTCCCTAATACCCGTTTGTAAGTGGCTCTTTAAGAGATCGGCAAGTGGCAAATTGGTTTAAGGTTGTAGGATGTCAGGAGAGTCAGATGGAAAGTTGACTCTCCTGCAAGAAGATTTTTACAAGATACTACGAATGCTTATTTGAATACTATATTGTCGTAAAAGTTAAAAAAACCCAACAAAATACACATAAAAGCTAAAATACTCGTAAGGAAAACGAAAACCTTAGTGAACTTGCGGTTTGTGCCTTGCCATTTTCGATACGGTATACTACTAATAATTGATTTTTGTATTTTTTGCTTCAGTTGCACAAGCTATCAGGAGCTCAACGATGCCTTGATTACATTTCTGAAAGCAAAGGTGAGAAAAAAGATTTAGAGTTTCTTTATAAACATGTAAGGCGTTACGAGAGGTAACCAGAAGTACATGTAGAACTACCTAAACTAAACAACGATTTAATGTAATTTAAACCGACAAATTTGAAACTTTTTAGTATGATATTGACCAGGAATACGGTAAAAAAAAAGAATGATCTTTTACAGGGAATTAACTTATATACAAGATATGTCAAGCATTTGATCCCCTAGTAAAACCTGTTGCAATATATTTTGTTAAGATCGACCGTTTGTCAGCCCGGAAAACAGGCTGTAAGCACTTTGATGTGAGTAACAATATCCAAATACCAATGTGGATTCTACTTTTGTGTTTACATCCATGCAGCGAAATTGATGAAAAGTTGCCTGAAATACAAAAGTTTGGTATATACAAGCAGCGTTTGTTAAGAATGTACATTATTGCACTCTTTTAAAAATAGTTTGTTTCATTGGTAGTTTTACCCTTGTGATGAATAGGTCAAGACCAAAGTTAGAACTTATTGTTGTTTTTTTTCCTTCTATATGAACTGGAGATACACAGTGACACGACAATTGTATTCAGCAGTGAATGTATTTCCACGATACAAATCCATCCAATCTGAGGGCTTCTCAATCCTACTTTTTAAATTATTATTATTATTATTATTATTATTATTATTATTATTATTATTATTTATTTATTTATTTATTTATTTTATGAAATACTCATATTTTGATAAATAATTTCAAATGTTGCTTTAAAAGTTATGCACGTTGTTTCCAGGTGCAAATCTGTATTAATGCACAACTTAATAATGTTATTGGGACGTTACAATTAAAAAAATTTCTCGCAGCATAACTTTTTATTCAACTGGGTTTCAACATCTACTCAGCGTACTCCTTTTAAGCTAGTCTGACCACGTCATCATGAGTCTTTCTTTCTCAACCCGGTTTTTCTAAAAAAAATGAGCTTGTTTCTAAACCCTTATGAGAGCTTCAGTAAAGGATTGCCCAGTGGCATCCTTGTGTATTAGGAAGACTGAATTTGATTAATTATGGTTACCTTACCTTAACGTACTTGACGTCCAGTGCCGTGCAGGGCAGCAACAAAGTCTCTCCAGTGGACCCTGTTGCGGCCTGGCCTGAGAAGTCGTATCCAGGTCTTGTTTTATTTTGTCGAATCTACTTCCACTATCCTCCGCCAGACTTGTCTAGGTCGTCCCCGCCTCCTCTTTCCTTCGAGTGTCCAGCAAAGAGGGGTTCTAGTGATAGAGTTATGCTCCATTCTCAGGACATGTCCGATCCATCTTTATCTTCGTGTGATTAAGGTCTCAAGGCCCTTAGTGCGGCATGTAGAAAGTTAAATGTTTTTCAGCGTCAGACTTGGTCATACGTCAGCACTCTTAAACATATAGGAGAGTTAATAGCACACAACTATTGTACAGTTTAAATTTTGTTTTTGTCGAGCATTGAAAAGATATCCAAACGTTGTTCATGGTTCGCATGTAATATTATGGCACCTCCGTTGAATTAAACGGTGCTCCCGAAATAAGGGAATCGGTGATAGGTAGGTCAACGCTATAGGCTTTCATAGGAGCTGGGTTGGTTACATAAAAAATTATAGACTCAGTTTTCTTTTGACTAACTGTCAGGATAACCTGACCATTGTATCAAAGTGCATCAGTGGTCAGTCTTTTCCGAGATATGGGTGGGTGTGTATGTGTGTGGTGTGAAAGCCAGATCGTCCTCAAGATCCAAGTCGTCAACGTAGGTAAGGGCGACTAGGGGATGCTGTGTTGTGGGTCTTCCTTTACCTTTCGCATCACCCAATAAATAGCGAGGTTAAACAAAGGGACGATATGACACAACTTTTTCGGACGTCCGTCTTAATCTAAAAACTGGGATTGGTGTTGCCAACAGTGCAGCTGAATTTGGAATTGGAATCTCGCCCTTAGAGTGCTGTCGAAGCCCTTTATGAAGTCTATAAAGTTGATATAAAGTTTGCGCTGCCATTCTGTGCATTACTCTATGATATTTCTCTGTGTGAAAATTGGATCTATGCAGCCACGATTTATTCGGAATCCTGCTTGTTCTTGTCGGAAAAGTTTATCAACAGCTTTTAAGATCCGGTTTATGATGATTTTTTTTTCTATTGTGCTGGGTACAGAGTTTTTGGTGTTTTGTATTTTGATCCAATCGTCAGGAAGCTTTTCTTGTTACCAAATTTGTTCAAATAAAGTATGAATAATTATTCCTGTTTCCTCAGGGTCTGACTTAAACGCTTCAGTATTTAGCCCCTCACCTCCTGGAGCTTTGGTGTTCCTAAGAGATTTTATTACATCTGCAACTTTAAGTTTAGTAGGTGTATCAAAGTTTTTGTCTCAACTAGTCTCAGCTGCTTCACTAGATGGCATTCCTTACGGTTTAGGTCAATTCAACAATTCACTGAAATATTCTATTTACATTTCCTCTATTTCATTGTTCGACGTTTGTAGTTTACCATTTTTGTTTGTATTGGTCCCTGTTCCATAGGATTGTAATTTGCCACAAATTTGTTTTGTTATCTTTTAAGTGCTCCCTGCTCTTCTTTTCGTGCTGCATCTCTTCCCTCTCTAGAGTTGTAATGTTTCTACGACCCTCCTTCTTTACAGGTCATACCTTTACTCTAGCTTTGCCGATTTTGCCGCCACTGCCTTCTTCTTTGCACACCTCTTCTCCACCATGATATTAACTGTTACTGGTTTTAACCATTCTTTTTTTTTCTGCCATCCTTTAGCCTCACTGCTCGTTTTGAAAATTTCTTCCACGTTCTTTCAAGCTGCATCAATATTTCTCGTGTTCTCTTCTATATGTTTCTGAAGGGCTTGGAATCTGTTTTTACCTCAAGTTAAAATCTTGTTCCACTTGTTTGCGCTTACAGCTTATGAATGTTGAGCATATTCTTTTGAACAAGCTGCTTATCTGTTCTTCTCGGTTTTAACTTGATGTTGACCATGACAGGGTGATGGTCACTTCCAACCTCGGCCCCTCTCCCCACTTTCACATCTTGGAAGGTCTTTTCCGGTTGTCATCGACGAGCAAGTGGTCAATCTGATAGATGCCTCTGCCATTCGATGGCTGTCACGTCAGCTTGTGGATGTTACAGTGAGGAAAGAGAGTTTCCCCGGTGACCCAGTTTTCAAGGCGCAGAGGTAAGGCACCCTGTCCCCATTCTCGTTCATGACTCGGCAGCCATACCTACCCATTCCCCTCGCGTAGTACGTATCGTCATTTTCTACTTTCGCGTTAATATCTCCGTAAATTTTGCCGTATCAAGGCTTGGAATTGTATCTAGCTGGCTTTGTAAGAGTTCGTAGAAGTTTTTCTTCTTCTTCTTGTCTTCAGAGACATTATTGGGTGAGTTAATGTTGTAGGATGGATAAGTTAATTTTTGTTCCCCTGAGTTTGATTTCCACGAGCCTGTTGTTGACTAGTTTCCACTACGTCAAGTACTTCTTGAGTTCCTTCACCAGTATCTCTGCCACCCCCTCTTGTTGTTGTTCGTCACCCTTCCCAGTTAAGCACCTAAGCCTGCCACTAGGCTTCCACTGGCTCTCGCTGATCACGTCTGAAACAACGTGAGACTGTTTGCTAGTATCATACATGGTCTGAACATTACAAAATCCAATTTTCTAATTTTTTTTTCTGCATTAAGGGCATCCTTCGTCGTGGCTGTAGCTTCCTGATGGCTTCACCACTAGCGGTCATATAAATCCCAGACCGAAACTCAGGATAGCCGCTCACCTCCGCTATAGCGAAGACGCCAGAATAAGAATAAGAAAGCGGAAATCAAATAAGTTTTTTTCGATGCCGAAAACATAGGAGAGGTCGAAAAAGCCCTCCACCTTTTGTGATAGGCCAATTAAAACAAAAAGGATTGATGAAAACTCACGAATTTTAGTTCCTGGCTGTACAAGACACTTAAAGACTAGACACAATTTTGTTTGTCTACGAAGAGGAGGCGATGGAACTTGAATATTACTGTTTTACCTCGAACTTTTTACTGCAGTCACAGCTCACAGTAGGTGCTGTGCGCTAGCCATAATGAAAAGAATAAAAGTTTTATTGTCATATTCAGCACAAAATATGAATCGTGGAAGTGACTTTCTCTTATAGAATGGCAATGGAATATGCCACAGAGAATGATGACATGAAAACAATATTTCTTACCCTCATTTTTCCGGTTCATTTCTAGTAACAACAGATATTATGATGTTCACAGGATAGTGCGATATTTATCATTTCTTGATAGACCAAAGTTGATGATAATAATATGGATCGGCAGCAGCAGTAATGTCACAGTAGTAGAAGTATGTCGATTCCTTATAAGAGGTCTGCGATTTAACCCGCATCATTAAAACACAATTTTCCTTTATTAAATTCGAATCAAATGAGCTACGACTATTCATGTAATACAACTGTTGAATATTAGAAATAGGTCTCAGGAATCCACACGAATTAATTGCATCTCTATTTTTACTTAGGATTTGGTGCAGCTTTTCAAGATCATTCTTTCAAAGCTGGAGCTTGAATTCCCAAGCATTGTTGAAAAGGTTAGTTGTTAAGATATATCAGTTATATATGTATCTCCCAGCGCGAAGTTTTCTGCCTTTATCATTATCTGAGGTGAAAAATTTACTTTCTAGATAATTACCCACGTGCTGGTAGGCATATGAAGCACATCCAGGGGCAGCACGTGTTATCACTCCACCTGATCTGCAGCAAAACATAGTAACAATCATTTGACTTGCAACGAAAGTAAACAACAGGGCGTTGCCCCTCCTCCGACAAACAAGTTTACGTTATTTAAATGTACTACGTCATGCATTTAGTTTATTTATTCTGTTTGACTCTGGCCTTTTTTCATTAGCTCGAATATTTCGACTAGCTACCGCAGTCATTATAATAGAAAGTTTTGATTTAATTTTTTGATTGATGTCTTTTTGAAATTATCATCATTCCCAAAAGGAAACAAATACGAAGACTTTACCACACTAATAAATTCTTAATGCTATTAAAACTTTATTGCTGGTTGCATACAGTAATACAGATGTTTGCTAATTTCATTTTCCTGTTATTTACTTGTTTGAATGTAAAATACTAATCAAATTTTAAACATCGAAAATAGAAAGTGAAGTACAGAATTAGGAGTTAATTGAGCAAGTTAACTTTAAGCAGGATCTGAAAGCAATTGGCTTAAAGAAACAGGACATTTGCAATCGTCTTAAAATTTATTGACTTTATGGACTCAGTGGAAGCCATGGATGTAGGATATTTATTATGTTATGAGTCGTAAGCTTTTTCTGAGCTGCTTTTCGAGAGACACTACTTCCGTCATTATCCCGACGATGGGAGAAGTATCTCACGAAACACCAGGGAGCTCCGGAAATTGTGCAGTTGGTTGTGTGAAAATAATCTTCATTGTTATAAACTTAATAGCTGTCTTATTTACCATTTGGCAACCAAGTTGTAGGTTTTAGTATTGTGTTCTAGTAGATCTGTAGATTGTCCTCTTTTAAGTGTCACCCTCATCCCTGGTTGCACTGCGCACAATTTTTTATTCGTTATACGTGGGAGAGGGAGAAAACCAATCAAAAAAGTTTCAAAAAGTAAACAAAATCCAGTTAAAAGGTAACCCTTTGCATTGAAGTGACTTTTAGTCATGCTTAGGGTGTAGAAAGTGACAAAAAAAAAATGACAAAAAAGTACCCAGTGTTGGTTGGAAAGTTCTGGGAGGTTTTGACCAATAACGAAAAACAAACATCAACCGCCTATAATCTGAAAAAGTCACTACCCGTTTTCATCCTCCACTCCCATGTTCATTCCCAAGCAAAGTTCAATTGTTTGGTCGTGAAAGTCGTACAAACATGCACAGCATTTTGACTGATTGTGATATATATAATATAAAATCAATTATGCTAAGGCTAAGATGGAGATAAATATATCTGGTCAATCCAGGTAGCTTGAATAAAGGTTAATTTCCATCTCAGTTGAAGCCTAATTGAATATATGTATACATGGCATGACTCTGATGAAGGCGAAATGTAGAAACAAAAAATAATTACATTGCTCTACCGTTATGGAGAACTGACGGGTGGAAGGGTTCAAGCTTTGACGATTATGTCTTTGCACTCGTCAGTAGTGCAATGGATTAGACAACTGAAGAGTAAGAGGCCTGGGATCTGAACACTGTAGTGGCAGCCCACTTCATCATCGTCAACTAACGAGAGGTTCAAAATAAACCGCCGTGGCTCTCCATTTCCTTCAACCCTGCACCATTCTGTACAACTGAACCACACTTCTTCCACCAGAAATCTCTTTGATGTTGTCGCTATAACTAAATTTCGGTCTTCCGCTCCCTCTCATGCCATAAAACATTCCAAGTAATAAATCACTGGTTATGTCCTTTCCCCTTAGTATGTGTCCAATAAAAGCCATTTTCTTACGATTCATAGTTGTTAGTAACCTCTCGTTTACACCCATCTTTTCTAGTATCCATTCATCAGGGTTTTTTTCAGTCCAACAGGTGGGTGCACATAAGACGACGATAGCACCATAATTCGAAAGCTTCATACTTCTTCTTGTCTCTATTTTTCAATACCCAACATTATGAGCCGTAACTGGCTATGCTAAATATTAATGTGTATGACAGCCTTTTCTTTCTAGTAATAGTAATACTTTTGTCTTTCCATATTTTTGTTAATGAGACCATTGCACTTCTTTCTATACATAAACGTCGGCGGATTTCACTTGTGTCATAATTATTGGTGTTCAATTTTGAATTATTTCGTTTTTATTAACTCTAATGTGCTCTGCACCTTTCTCATCTTGGTTGCTCTTAGCTATTTTCAAAACTTTTGTTTTACTCAAATTCAATGCAAGTCCAAACTGCAAACATGACTGTTTTACTCTATTAACTAAGTTCTGTAATTCATCCATGCTACTGGCTATTAAAACAATATCATCTTCATATCTCAAATTAGTAATAATTCTACCACCGACTTTGACGCTACCAACAAAATCATCCAGTGCATTTCTTATTTGTTCCGAATAGATACTGAAGAGATGTGAATACATCCCTGGAGAACACCTTGCTTAATTGTGAACCAGTCTGTTAGGCCATGAGATGTTCTGACTGCTGCTTTCTGTTGTTCATACAGCTGTTTAATTAGGTCAATAATATGGGCTGTGTATCCCATATTGACCATTATGCTCTAGTGTACACTATGAGAGACCATGTCAAAGGCGTTCCTGTAATCAATAAAACACAAGAATACATTTTTTCCATACTCTCGGTTTCTCTCTATAATCGTTTTGAGATTGAGAATTTAGTTTCGTGTCCCGGTTTCGGGTCTAAAGCTTGCTTGCACTTTATTAACTTCTTCATCCATCTTAGTGTTCATTTTTCCTGCTTTGATTTTAAGGATATTTTTACTATAGTGGCCGATGAGTGTAATTGTTCGGTTGTTACAACATTGTTGAATGTCACCTTTCTTTGGAATTGGTACAAAAATTGAATTCAGGTCATTATATATATATATATATATATATATATATATATATATAGAGAGAGAGAGAGAGAGAGAGAGAGAGAGAGAGAGAGACAGACAGACAGACAGAGACAGAGAGAGAGACATTCATTTATTCATACATACATACAAACATACTTAAATACATACATACATACATACATACATACATACATACATACATACATACATACATACATACATACATACATACATACATACAAAAATAAATACATACATACATAGACACACTCAAAGAGCTTTGAACCTTTATGAAATCTCTCTCTCATTACATCTTGTGTAAAGCTAACTCGGTGGCCAAAGTTTATACTCCAAGTTAAGTTATTTTGTTATCAACCCCGGAGGGACAGACAGACAAATGGACATTTAAGAAAACGGTAACACGGCAATTGTTTAGTTATAGGGATGACCTCCAAATTATTTTCACGCAGGTAAATTACCATTTCAATGCCTTGGTACAAGAGTCAGTGAGATTCTGGACCTACAACTATGCTTGCAGTGAATCAGTCTGTAGGGTGATTTCCATGTTGTTGTAAAGATGGCCAGTAGCCTGTAGTGTTTGAGTGTGGTGACTGGTGATACTTTAACAATAGGATTAAGACAGAAAAAAAATTAAAAAGCCTTCCTCAACTGGTCATTGTTTGTAATTAATGATTAACGGCATTCAAAAAATATGTACTGCTTGCTGACTGGAAATTGTCTATTTCATTTAAGCGCACACATGTGAAATTTCCCTTTCCTTTCTGTATGTAAACCTTTTTTCTTGCATACCTTTAATATGAAATCTACTACTTTCGATTGCAGGTATTGGGCTACTTTTTTTTTAGTAGAAGTGGACTAAGTTAATCTGAGATATTCGAACTATTTAACCCGGATTGGCTGACGCTGACTTATTTCATTTAAGCGCACACATGTGAATTTTCCCTTTCCTTTCTGTATGTAAACCTTTTTTCTTGCATACCTTTAATATGAAATCTACTACTTTCGATTGCAGGTATTGGGCTACATTTTTTTTAGTAGAAGTGGACTAAGTGAATCTGAGATATTCGAACTATTTAACCCGGGTTGGCTGACGTGGTCAAAGCTTTTGAAGAAACTTGAAAAAAAGCGACTGGTTGCAATACGAGATGGTCTAATTATTTTTACGAATGAGGAGGTAGGTTATTTGGATCTCTGATTTGTTATTTTAAGGGCAATGCGTGTACCTTGCATCCCATTTTATTTAACAATATTTTTGTTATTATCATCATTTTAAAAAGCGCTTTCTTCAGTGACACGGTTGTTGTAACTATAATTTAAATATTTGTATTGCTTTGTTTACAGATCATTCGAAGCCCATTCATTTAATTTGCCCGAAGAAGTGACTGTAATCTTAGTTAAGTCAGTTCTTTTGACTGTAACGAAGGTTACAGTAAATAAAATTGAGTTAAAATGCTTTCTATCATATTTCTGGCTTCTTCATTGCTTGTAAGTTAGTAATGCCCAGAAAAAGACGAAGGGATTAGGCAAAGACGTGAAAAGAGCCTATTAAGAGCAACAAGATCAAGGTGATGACTTCACTATTTTTTAGTGACTTTGAAAGCAGATGGTAAAAAATTTGAAAGGTCTCAAACAGTACTACCACTACTACCACTACTACTACTACTACTGCTACTACTACTACTACTACTATTACTACTACTACTACTACTACTACTACTACTACTACTACTACTACTACTACTACTACTACTACTACTACTACTACTACTACTACTACTACTACTACTCATACTACTACTACTACTACTACTACTACTCCTACTCCTACAACTACTACTACTACTACTCCTACTACTACTACTACTAC
>RDPX01000063.1:2331015-2378760 GCA_003991215.1 Morbakka virulenta | reverse complement strand
AATGCAGAGGAAAACAGTCTTGGCCAGTATGTCTTAAGCTCTGAGGAACCTCTTTTAGTTGCTGTTAAAGATGCTAGAACAATTCAAACTGAAGGAACAGTAAATAACAGTGAGTTCAAGAAGCGAAAGCGGGAAGAGTTCCAGCAAAGATGGAGGGAAAAGAACATGTATGGTCAGTTTGCGAGGGAGACAACCGATATAATAGACAAAGACAAGAACTGGGATTGGTCGACAAGAAGTGACTTGGAGGTTGAAACAGAGGCTCTGATATGCGCGGCACAGGAACAGGCGATTCGAACGAACTACATAAAGCATAAAATTGATAAGACCAGCGATAGCCCTTTATGTAGAATGTGTGGTAAAAGAGGTGAAAGCGTGCAACACGTAATCAGTGAGTGTGAAAAACTGGCTCAGAAGGAATATAAACGAAGACACGACGGTGTTGCAAAACGGATTCACTGGGATCTATGCAAGAAAAACGGGCTAGAACATCAGGAAAAGTGGTACGAACATTCCCCTGAAGGTGCGATAGAAAGTGAAGAAGTAAAGATTCTGTGGGACATCAATATTCAATGCGACAATGTAATAGAGGCAAGAAGGCCAGACATTGTTTTGATTGATAAAAAGCAGAAATCTTGCTTCATAATCGACATTGCCGTTCCAGCAGATAAAAGAATCGAAGACAAGGAAAAGGAAAAGGTTGAAAAATATCAAGACTTGAAGAGGGAGATGGGAAGGCTTTGGGGTTTGAAGAAGGTGCAGGTGATTCCTGTTGTGATAGGAGCATTAGGAAGTGTCAGCAAAGGGTTTAAAAATTGGGTTCAAAAATTGAATATTGAACCTAACATAGTGGACATGCAGAAGACCGCTTTATTAGGAACAGCTAGAATCCTAAGTAAAGTTCTTGAGATGTGAAAGATAGGAGAAAGTACCTTATTAGCCCTAGGTCATTAGTTGTGACTCGCCTAATAAGGAGAATTACGGTATAAAGATCAGCCAGTTAAAAATTTTTCAAAATAATAATAATAATAATAATAATAATAATAATAATAATAATAATAATAACAATAATAATAATGTTAGCCGTAGAATTTGACCGTTTGCAACACAACTTTTTTGAGACTTATATATATATATAGCACTGGCCTGCGAAGTTTTAAAGATCAAGCATGTGATAGCTGATTTTACGGTAGTTTACTATGCGAAATCCAAACTTCGCACTCATTTTGCCGAATCAGGTCACGTTTTTGAGATACGGAGCTGTAAAAGAATTTTTATTATTGCCCATTCGTGCAATTTATTACCATTAATTTTTGATTTAGTGCTTCACATAAAGCATGCATTCTATCTAACAAAAGTCAGAAAAAAAAGATTATTCATTAACACAAAGTTGATCATGTACGAAGGGCCTATTTAGTGACTTTCTCCTGCGCTGAGTAGCCACCACGTCTCGTTTCAAACACCAACAGTAGTCCGCAAGAAAGTTCACTTCCCACCGGCTTTGGTAGCGTTCTTCAATTACACGAATGTCCTGGTGGAATGCTCTCCCTGTTCCTCACTTGAGTCTCCACAGTTCTGAGGGAAATAATCTAAGTGGGGCCGTAGAAAGTACATTTTGACTGACATACGACACTCTAATTTTAGAAAGTTCTTCAGACATTCGTCGACTTCTTTCTCGTATTCTCCACTCCGGTTGTTTCGAAGAACGGTTGTACTTACTGATTTAAGCGACAGCCAAGCAGACGGCTCAGTTGCAATCAGCGCGTCATGGAACATCGAGTCCTTCATGAGTTCCCGTATCTGAGGCCCATCAAATATGCCAGCCTTAAGCTTTTCAAAGCTTATCCGAGGAAACTTCTGCTGAAGGAAATTAAACCCTCTCCCTTCCCTGTTTGTAAAGGCAATTGCCTTAACAAACTTCTTCATAAGTTCCAGTTTGATATGTAAGGGTGGGAGTAATATCTTGTTTTGTTCAACAAGAGGCCGAGACTAAACATGCCAACCAGGTTCCAACCTTTGTCTTGGCTGCCATTAAATGTTGATCATCACCCCAACTGACCCACAAACACAGAAAGCATGGGTGCTTTGTGTACCCACTCTGTAGTCTTAAAGCCAGTCCAACAACCTTAAGTTCTGCACAGATCAATCAACCGTGGTCATGGTAGTTCAGAGCAGACAGCAACTGATCCTTGTTGTCGTGGGTTTCTTTCATTTTCACAAAATGACCAATTGGAATCGAAGAGTATTTATTACCATTATGAAGAACTCTCTCGCTCTCGATACCAGTAGAATGTTGTTCCAGGTGCCAGCACGTTATTCTCACGAAGACGAGGACGCAGAAACTGTGCCGATTCCTTTGAGAGGTTTAGGTCTCGTGTCAGGCTATTGAGATATGTGTTAGAGGCACTGGCTGGTCATTCTCTTCTGCCATATATTCTTCACCCTCTGTTCTGTCATATTTGTTATCAGATTCCGATTCAGAGCTAGATTTCATTGCAACATCTGGCTCGGGAACAGCCATGTCTGGACCATGAGGAACTGATCTTATGATAGACGGAACATCAAGATACTGAACACAATGCTTCTTCTTACGATTGATTCCTTGAAGATTAGTCATGCAAAAATCGCAGTCTGGCACATGATCTTTACCCAATCTCCACACCATAGGAACAGCAAATGGCATAGTTTTCCGTTTGTTATATATCTCAAATCACGCAAATTCTCAACACATGTTTTGCAGCTAACATGGGGTGCAAATGGCTTGTACTGGTCTCCAAGCTTAACTCCAAAATAAGCATGATATACGTTTTTCACAAAATCAGGTATTTTTGTAAGGCGAGCCAGAAGAATCACAGAACAGAACCTGTCAGAATGACTTTTACATTTGCGATCCTCTTTCTCTTGATCTAAAATACTAAATAGAATCACTACATCTGCTCCTTGCTATTTCAAGTCACACTGACTGGAGTTCAGGTCTGCTAAACAATAAATGACCATCCAGGTGTAAACAGAAAAAGTTTCAGTTTCAGTTTCAGTTTCAGTTTCCCGCAGTCAAAGACAGATGCAGTTTCGGTTTGAGATTGAGGCTGTTCCAGTTGCGTTTTCTAAGTAAAGGCAAAGACTGGACGAGCTACAGCCTAATTTTTCTTGAACTGAGTACTGTTCAAACCTTGGACTAATCATATCTCAAAAACTATCTCAAAAAAAAAAGGAAATTGATGGTATTTTTGGATTAAGCGCACCAAAAAATACACAAATCAGTTGTAAAACCTTGGACCTTTGAAACAGTTTTTGAACGCAGGCCAGTGTTGCTTAAAACAGGCACAAAAAATTTGATCGCAGGATTGACTGCTGTATTCCAGATACCGTGTAATGACGAATCGCTTTATGTCAGTGTCAAACTTTAGTTAGAATTTTTTATATTTGACAATGTCCTTTCAGCTGAATCTCCCTTTCTGCGTCGTTCCTTTGACTGGTTTAACAATAACAGTGAATCTAAATATTTGTCTTTCAGGTAAGACAAGCGGTTGAACAGTTCTACGATATTGATTGGAAGTCTGAAAAAGTAAAGAAATGGAGGCTGGATATTATTGAAATATTTAGAGTCAAGTTGATACCCGGACGAGTTCCGTATCGGGTAGCAGATGAGCTGCCGTGGCAGCTGTTGCAGATGGATATGAAGCAGGAGCTGAAGGAATGTCTAAGTGTTTTTTGTATATTCTTCCGGCTTTATAGAAGGTAGGGTTTATTTAAAAGATGTCAACGTCTTTCAATCCAGCATTCATTAAATTATAATTTGCAAATTTTAATATATTGTGTATCATGGGAAGTGCTCTAATGTGCTTTCATCGCTGGTACCTGCTCAGTTTATGCACCCCGTGCAACTCTTGTCTCTCAATGACTTAATCCTTATATGATTGTTGCCCATTATTGTAATAAACGTTTCTATGAATGTAGTTTTTTTCACTCGTGCAGCTAGGCTGTTGAACCGTTTGGCCTCTGTGAATGAGCATAAACTTGTTTGGTTTACGCAGGCTGACGACAGGTCTCCATTGCTTCACTCATTTATCCACAAATTCTAATTGCTCATTTTAGAAATTTTACTTTGCTCTAACCATATGGCATTTGTTTTTTATGGTATTCAAATTGAAAAGGAGTACAAGGAGACGCCCTTTTATAAATGTCATATATCGACAAACTAACTGAGCAATTTATGACCCACTTCATAAGTCTTTTGGTTTCCTTCAGGATCTACCGCTCGGCGTTTTGGGGGCGCACAGATAGTAGGGTCAATAAGAGTCTTGATGCCACTGTGATAAAGTGTAGCAAGATTGTGAGCAGCACGTAATCTTGAATTTCCATTCATCATTCGAATATCATTTGGGAGCGTTTCACCTGAGATGGTATTTTTGCTGTGGGTTTCTCCTTACGAGGATAGTACGATTTTGCACTTCAAAATGATAAATGTACTTTAAGCCTTTTACTGATTGATTCGGTTTATCCGCAATTTGTGGTTATTTGTAGTTATATTGTAGTTATATTCAGTTCAAGTACAATTAGCCGTTATTCACAAATAGTTGCTCGTGTAATTATAACCTGAAGACTGGTAGACTCTAGATAAGTCTTCATTTAAGCTAAACTGAATTGTTTTCTTTCGGCCTTTTGAATGTACAGAGAAATATTAAAGATAATTCAACTGGTGTCACTCAGTACTGTTGTAATGGAAAAGGTTGGGGTCACTAATATTTTTTACCAAGTAGGGTTCAGGCAAACGCAAGTAATGTTTAAGAAGCAAACAGAAGTTAGACACGAATAAAATTCAAGCAGCTAAAGGGGCATGAGCTCATAACTACCCTCTTACCTCTTCTGTCAATACTTCAATTACAGTATTGGAGAGTAGTCTTATTGCTTATCGTTGGTGTAGTCCTGCTTCTACCAGTAAGTCATCCTTTAACGCAATAGGCGTATGCAATACTACCTACTTCTCTCTATACTCCTACATATTTTGGCTTGAGCAAAAACATCCACGGATGGTTTGCGCACCTTTCATTAAGTCGACTATTGTTTTCTGATAGTTACTTCCTGCACCAGTCGTCTGGTCTAGAATACTTTCCAGTAACATTCTTTACTTTTCATCAATTTTTTTCTCTTCAGTCGACCTCTGATTATGTCTTTTACTATTTTTTCCCATTTATTTTGGACTTAAATAGACCTTGCATGCTTTCGTTAAACCATTATCTTCCTTGCTCATTTCATTTCTTGCCATTACTTTTTCCAAGGGCTTCATTTGCTGCCTCCTATATAGTTCAAGCTGTACTGTCTCACCATCCATTCTTATCTTGTCTCTCGTTTTCTAAGTTGCCTAACACATTAGTTTTGCACTGCCCTTTTAGTTCTGAAACTTTGAATTTTACTTATTTTATTTTCTTGGGACTAGTTTTTCTCTTAAATCGATATTGTGCAGTCAAATGGTCTCCAGGTATATCAGTCTATATAAGTAGGAAATCTATCTCTTCTTGTTGCCGAATAAACCATTTGTTTTCCATTGCCATGACAATGCAGATTGCAAACCAAATCACACTGTCTTCCTCTGCATTTTCATCAATTCAAGTCTTAATGCTTTTTACTCACCTGCCAATTAATGCCTACCCTAACAATACACCTTTTATTTTCTCCAATATTTAGTGTCTAAAACCCCTCTTTCTCTTTATCTGTACATCATAGTTGTGGGAAATATAGACTAAGAGCATTTTTTCATTTGTGCGTGTAAACCATTTTGTACAGAATGCCAAGTACTAAAGGAAAAGCAGTAGACATAAATGGTGATTTACCGAAACATACTTTTTCTTTTAGACAATTTTTGTTTTACTAAAGTGGGATAATAAAACACTTTCCAGCTGAAAGCATTTTTTTTTCTTCCACCACTCTCAAACAGTTACTCTATTTTTGAAAATTGATTGTCTGCGGTTTAATATTGTTGCTATTTTAGGGGCCGCTGTACAGAATTAATACACTATTGGAAGGAGTTGGATATTGACATAGCTGGAATGGCAGACATATATCTTGAGTTCGTAAAAACGATGGAAAGAGGTAGAAAAATTCGACCTTGTATAATTAGCGTGTTTTATGGGGTTATACCCAAGGCAGTGTATAGCCAGCCCATCTCGTTCTGATGTCTACGAATATGTAATTGACCTTCCAACACACACACACACACACACACACACGCACACCACACCACACCACACACAAGGGGGTTAGAGTATGAGACCTAACGTCTGCCAATATTTAAACTTTTTAAACAGCACCTACTGTATTCTGTATATGTTACAAGGACTTAAATTCGCATGGTTTGCAAACATCGCTTTACAGACCATATAATTGTGTTAAACACTTTCGTTGCTTTGTCCAGTATTTTCCAGTATATTTTCCATAAAATGGTATGTAGAAGTATTTGAACGTCGTGAAGTTTTTGACCGTTAAATGTCTTCCTTTCAGGAAGGATTATATTTGAATATTGATGTTAATAAAATTTTATTCTTGAGCAAAATCTAATGAAGAATATTGAGTTGGGAGCTTTAGTTTTACCTGTTTCAAAGCAATACAAAAGTAAAACTATCATTAGAATAGACGTATATCTGTCGCATGAACGAACTAAGATTAAATGAATTCTTGGACGTTTTTATTCATATCATAATTAGAGCTAAGAAGAGTAAAACAAACCGATTATAAGCATGCGTCTTGAAAGTATTAGTTGCATATATCTAATGCCCTTTGGCAATCCTTAAGTGTTGCATTCATGAATTATAATTGTTGCAGTAAGCTGGTCTTTGCATTGAAAACCCTGCTATATAATGAGGTTTGGCTGTCTTGCCAATATAACATGTACAGGTACATATTTTTAACTTAGGATTTTGAGTTTGGGCTTCGCTTTATGTGTTGTTTAGTATTGCTATCGAATATTTTTCTGTTTTTGTTCAATTTCAGATCCAGTCCATGGTCCAAATACACCACCTATGTATGACGCTCTTGGTATGTTTTTGAAGGAGGCCGGGCAACTCAGTTTGGTAAGATTTATGATAAAAACAGTGTGTATATTATGGTTTTTCAAGCAAGTTGTAGATTATAGAGCCGACAATAAAAGCTTTGTGAAGTTGCTTTGTACACATTGTTTTAGTCAGAAAATTTGCCCATACCACTGTAGTGAGTGAAGAGGAAGTCCCAACTGCATGTTACATTTGGCTGAAATATTCCCTTTAGGTCTTGACTTGTAGAAGGATGCAGTTACGCAAACGAAGCATCTTCTGATCTACTTAAAATGTTTAACGATTAATGACTTGTCAGTATGCGACTGGATTACCACTGGCGGCGTTACCACACTCCCATTTGTTATTATATACGTCCTTTTCAGTGATTACATTTATTATTTATTCTGTCTGGTGGAACGAATCGCCAACGTTCTGCAGCTTAACTGTTGGGTAATAACGTGCCCTCCATACACTTAAGGACACTAATCGCCCCACCCAGTCAGTACAAATCTACGAAAAGGTATTTTATCCAGCAAATTCATTGCAATAATTTTTTTCGGAGTTCAAAGCTGTTTGCTGGACAACTCTTTATGTTTTCCTTTTTTATTCCTTGATATTTTTTTGTATTTGTTTTCTAGGCTATCAAGCCATTGGAAAGAGCGTTAGAAATACGGGAATCAACATTAGATCCAGATGATCCTAGAACTGGACAATCATTTCATCATTTAGCTGGGCTCTATAACCAATGGAAGAAATTTAGGTAATCAGATATTTGCCAGTTTAACTTACAAGTAGTTTTTTATTGTCCTGATTTCTTTGTTGATTTGACCTTTAACGCAAATTTGTCATTCCACAGCTGGAAGTGCTAATTTGGATGTTTCTAAGGATATTAAGGCAGGTGTTGCCCACGCGATCAGACATTTTCGTGCTTTAGGAAACCCTTCGTTAAGATAATTATGCTATTCGCCTTGAAATGATGTCCGGTACTTATTAGATAAATGCACGCCTACAATATTTGGAGATGGACAGTCGTGTAGAGAAACGAAAATGTTCTCCAAAGGAAAGATAATACAACTTTAGAACAACTTAATGTGTAGGATTAAGATAGAAACCAAATTTCAAAAGGCGTGGAGAAACCAGGTCGTTTAAAACAATGTTGATTTTTAACCTATTTACTCACTTTTGATTTTCCTGCTGAGACTAAAAATTTCTGTTGATGCATTGATGCATTTTTCTGATTACTCCGAAAAAGCATTTGAAATGGTAAACGGTCAAGATATTAATAACTTTAGTGACCACTAACTAGTAATCTAAGGCAGGAACTAGAGAAGGTTTATGAAAAGCTAGAACATATATATATATATGTTCTAGCTCTTCATAAACCTATATATATATTATATATATAAGCAGTCAGAATGTTGTCAAAACAGCCAAAAGATTTTCGGTATATAATCTTTGTATCATAACATTGCACTAAGGCTTTCAGTTTGTATTTAATTGATTTTTAATTTTTTTTAATAAAAATGGAGGACAAGAAATCATAATTTGAATTTCAGGGGTCCTAATGGATGAAACAATAGTGCGCTACTTTCGAGGAATGGATTCTGTTAAACCTTCTCTCACTCTTTTCTCTTTAACCAGCACCGGACCCAGTGCTGAGTCCATGGCTAAAACGTCTGGTACAAAACATTTTTGAAGTTAAATTTAACTGATTTAGTCGTTAGATTACTAAGTTCAACAAACAGTTGAAAATTATGTTCTTGAATAGGCCGTGACTCTAATGTTTTAACAATATATTTTTTTATAAAAATGGAGGACAAGAAATTATAATTTGAATTTTAAGAATCCTAATGGATGAAACAATAGTGCGTTGCTTTCGAGAAATGGATTCTGTTAAAAGGTCACTTAAACTTTTGAAGCAGTAATTTAGCATTTGTTTCACTTTAAGGGTATTCACCAGGGCCATTCTCACTCTTTTATCTTCAACCATCCTGTCTTGCACTGACATCTTAACTTTGGAGCCTTTATATTTACACATAGTTTTGATCCCTTTTGAATCAGTAATTTTATTTCATGTTTCAGAACTGCAATTACTATGTACAAGCAAGCTCTCGAAATAAAGGAGAATTCATATGGCCCAAACCATCCTTCAGTAGCAAAGGTAATCCTCAATTATTATTTAATAAAGTAATTAATTAATTTTCTTGGGGTTTTTTTTGCTTATTTTTTTATTTGTTTATTGATTCTCATTTTTTGAGTGAAATACATAGACCTGTAGCCGAATGAGCCGTCTATTTCTTTTTCCGCGATGTAAAACAATTTTTTAAGGACCCAATTCCGCGAACTTTTACATTAAGAAAATCCATTTAGCTGCAGGAGAGTTTCAAACATCCACTAATTTTTTATCAGTTCGTAATAATGAAATAAGGAGCTGTTTATTTTGAAATGCCCCACTTTGTTTTTGTTAGAGTTTGTTGTTGTTTTTTGTTCGAGTTTGTTGTTGTTTTTTGTTAGAGTTTGTTGTTGTTTTTTGTACGAGTTTGTTGTTGTTTTTTGTTCGAGTTTGTTGTTGTTTTTTGTTCGAGTTTGTTGTTGTTTTTTGTTCGAGTTTGTTGTTGTTTTTTGTTCGAGTTTGTTGTTGTTTTTTGTTCGAGTTTGTTGTTGTTTTTTGTTCGAGTTTGTTGTTGTTTTTTGTTCGAGTTTGTTGTTGTTTTTTGTTCGAGTTTGTTGTTGTTTTTTGTTCGAGTTTGTTGTTGTTTTTTGTTCGAGTTTGTTGTTGTTTTTTGTTCGAGTTTGTTGTTGTTTTTTGTTCGAGTTTGTTGTTGTTTTTTGTTCGAGTTTGTTGTTGTTTTTTGTTCGAGTTTGTTGTTGTTTTTTGTTCGAGTTTGTTGTTGTTTTTTGTTCGAGTTTGTTGTTGTTTTTTGTTCGAGTTTGTTGTTGTTTTTTGTTCGAGTTTGTTGTTGTTTTTTGTTCGAGTTTGTTGTTGTTTTTTGTTCGAGTTTGTTGTTGTTTTTTGTTCGAGTTTGTTGTTGTTTTTTGTTCGAGTTTGTTGTTGTTTTTTGTTCGAGTTTGTTGTTGTTTTTTGTTCGAGTTTGTTGTTGTTTTTTGTTCGAGTTTGTTGTTGTTTTTTGTTCGAGTTTGTTGTTGTTTTTTGTTCGAGTTTGTTGTTGTTTTTTGTTCGAGTTTGTTGTTGTTTTTTGTTCGAGTTTGTTGTTGTTTTTTGTTCGAGTTTGTTGCAGTTTTTTGTTCGAGTTTGTTGTTGTTTTTTGTTCGAGTTTGTTGTTTTTTGTTCGAGTTTGTTGTTGTTTTTTGTTTCGTTTTTAGGGCTCTTAATTATTTGTAAGTCTAGGGAGATAAATTTATTTCAGTTTTAAGAAAGGCCACATTAAAAATGTAGGTTCAGAGCCTCTTTTTTGTTAGCCCTGCAAATTATTTTGTAGTACTTAACATTACTACGATGATGTTTGATCTTTGTAAAACTTGTTTACTTTTGTATATATACGTATATATCTAAACACTACCTAATTGTTTATATTGATAAATGTACTAATTATTTGTTGTGAATATATTCGTACTTTTAAAACTATGCATCTCTTTGTTTTTATGCTCTTGCTTGCAAAAATAAACTAATTTCTAATATTGAAAATTGAATTACGTTCATTTTGTTCAAAACCTTTTTCGATGGCAGTGGACATCATTTTACTTGCAATGACCAAGTTTCAGGTCTCGAATCATTTATTTGAATAGTTGCCTATAAACCACTGCCTGTTTTGAACTTTAGTATGTCTATGGTAAAATCAGCTTGCACTTTTTTACAGTGACCATATTTTTGATGATTTTTAATATCACTTGATTTTCTGAAAAGGTATTTTTCTTTTGCATAGAGTGCAGTATGGTATGCATTTCACCTGTGGGTTTCGCTTTTGTTGTTTATAACTTTGGCTTTCCAAAGCTCTTGAAATGTTGGTGGAAGTTAGGCGTGGTGTTTTTTTAATTAAAAATTTTACTCGCAGTATTTTGTTTTCAACCATGATTTAGTGTCTGAACTATACTCCCAATTATGTCAGAACATTCTGGGTTTTTTTGTTGAGAAAAATTCCAAATAAAGATTTTGAAATTCACACGAAGCCATTCTTGGTTTAAATTTGGTGCGTCGTTATTCAAGCAGATTTCTTGCGTGAAAAATGTAGAGTACTTTTGAAGCAATGTGTGGCCTCTTAAATAAATGTCAGATATCACTTATCATAATCATTGTTCTATATTTTTTAAATGAAATTGCTGTAAACAAAACTACCGGAATTATTTCAATTTTTATAATTGGTGGTAGTGGGAGCGAGGGAAAGGTTTTACCTTTCCTGTTGTAGTCCGTATAATGTGAGACTCCTTCTGGCGTGCAGTTCATATGTGCGAATCCAACTATGTGATTGTGATTGTGAACCAGGAATTAATTTTTTTACTTTGCAGGAGTTAGAAGCATTGTCAATGTTATATTTTTTGCAGGACAGGTGAGTAAGGAGTCGTTGGTATTATTATTATTATTATTATTATTATTATTATTATTATTATTATTATTATTATTATTATTATTAAAAAGGTGTATTGCAAGGGGATTCATTCTCGCCTTTAATCTTCAATTTAATCGTCAATACCTTTTTACAGTGTGTCAGGGACGATAAATATACCAACTTTGGTTACCGTGCCATCAAAGGATTCCTTCCGCGCAACTGGTTCCAATTTGCAGACGATGCAATTGCAGTCACCTCATTGGAAGGAGAAAACCAAATTCTTCTGAACTTCTTCAGCAAATGGTGTAAATGGTCAGAAATGAGAATAAAACCGTCAAAATGTTACGCCTTCGGTATCTGTAAAAAGGGTACATTGTCAGTTCAATACAAACCAAAACTCTACTTAGACAACAAGCTTGTACCACAAATCGAGATTGATCATCATTTTACCTATCTGGGTCGACACTTTGACCTCAAAATGACGGATGAAATGCACAAAAAGGAAATAATAAAAATTGTGACTGAACACCTCGTAATCATCGATGGACTACCACTTCATCCGAAAAACAAGTTGAAGCTGTACCAACAATGGACATTATCGAAAATCAGCTGGCACCTGACAGTCTCCAAAATTTCGAACACTTGGGTTAAGAACAACATCGACAACCTCGTATCCAGGTACATCAGACTATGGCTCGAAATACCCATCAATGGTACCCTGTGTGTCATCACCCAATCAAAACGAAAATTTGGTCTTGGGCTGATATTACCATCTACTAGACATACTCAGTGCCAGGTGACATTTCGAAACAAAATTGGCCGTTCACATAACGAGAATATTCGTATAATCCACAAATCCACAGGTGCGGTAAATGTTCAATATGATCAATTCAACAAAACTCGTGAAGCTTTGAAGCAAATTCGCCTGTCGGACGAGCACCACTTAATCAATAACTTAACCACACAAAGTTTAGTGATTAAATCTATATGGAAGTATGCCGACAGTAAATTCATCAATCAGTGGTCCAACGTCATTAGCCACCTCCCAAGGAACATCTTCAGTTTTGTCGTCCGTTACCTAAACAATACGCTTGCAAATGCTACTAATGCAGTCAAGTGGGGAATAGCCAACGATTCCACCTGCAGATTTTGTGATCGCCAGCAAACCCTCGGCCACGTCGTCGGTGGATGTCAATCTGCATTAGACGAGCTTAGATATAACTGGAGACACAACTCAATCCTTCTCCACATTTATAAAACCGTTACATCTCAAGGTTTACAAGCGTATGTTGATATTGACGGCTACCCCAACCCGTCTATAATAACAGGTGATGCCCAAAGACCAGATCTTGTTATAGTGAAAGGTGACAAGTTACTAATATTAGAACTTACAGCTGGATTTGAAACCAATATAGAAAGTAACTTCGACCGTAAAAATCAACGCTACGAACAGTTATTATCCGATTTATCAAGAAGATTTAAAGTTTATTATGTAAACTTGAGCCTCGGAACTCTAGGTGTGTTTGGGAAAAATAGCTTGATTGTTTCAAAATTAAAGTCCCTCGATCTCAATGACGAAACTGTTAAATTTATCATCAAAAGATCGATAAACATTTGTATACGGACATCATACTTTATTTTCTGTATGAGAAACAAAGAATGGACAAACCCAGAATTATTAATCTGGTAACCAGCTGATACATCGTCTCTCAGTGATATGCCCAAATGGAGAGTATCACTATAGAGGATGTACCACAACTAGGCTTCATTGTGATATTTCCAGTCCTCTGGATCCAGTGACAGCTTAGTTGTGTTGCAACCTGTATTGAGTAGATCAATTTCATTGTAAATTTTCTAGATCGTTAATTTACAAATAAAACCATGTGAAGTTTAAAAAAAAAAAAAATTATTATTATTTGGAAATTTGCTATCCTCTACATTTAGTATATTCTAAATTATACTTTTTATTATATTTACTGCATTATTATTGCTGTTGCTGTTATGATGCAGTAACACACGTCATATAAGTGAATCTTAGATATTATATAGAAAATCTGACATCCATCATAGCAACCAGTCATAGAAGCAAGTCAGGTGTAGTCGTTACCACCAAATGCATGTTGTTGTTATTAAAACAAATGTTTATTCAGGCATATTAGCTCACGAATATTAACAACACTTAGGTTATCAATGTGCTACGTGACCAAAATAAAAAAAACTATTTAGAGGGAGAGGAAATGATAGTTAAAAGTCAAAAGTATTAATAAGTACCTATGTGTTCAATCAAATATGTTCTTTAAATGTTGGCATATTGAGCTGTCATATCACGGTAAAGCTCATTCAATATTTGTGTCTCTGTGCAGTAAAAGGAGCGTTTGGCGTATTTCATCCCAGGTTTGATTATTTCATTAATATGCTATTGTTCCTATCGTAGCTCATTATTTTAAAAATAGTTTAATAAAAGATTTATAATGCAAAATTTGAATATCCCATTTGAAATCACATTCATTTTGGTCGATGGCATTCGACTGCACCAAAACGCCAGAATAACAAAACTAATCTCAAGTTTGTTTTTATCAATACTGAAATACAAAGAGAGCATCAAGAAAGTCTGCCTCTTTTTGTGACTGGTTGTCTAAAACAATTCAATATTATACATAAATTCTCTTTGTCTACAAAGAGGAGTTGATGAAAGTTGCATATAAATTGCCTCCAATACTCTTACATCGAAGTCACTCTTACTGGCTTAACACCGGCACGTAAACTCATAAACAACCATTTGTACCAGGTAAGACATTTGTAGATTAGGAAACTGATTATTGGAAGTGGGATAGTTGGAAAATAGAGTCCGCGCATAATGATATCCCGATAGAATGAACTTGAGCTTCTAATTTGACAACTAATATTTCCGCATTTGCCCTAACCATCTGGAAAAAGGTCAGTCTTCTCGAGACTCAGATATTCACCCACACGTCTCGTACCCTTGAAGACTGGTGTGTGGTATGTCATTACTGATCGGGCCATGCTCAACTGATTAAGGGTTTAAGCAATTTACTAGCAATCCTGCAATACAAGGTAGGACATTCGCTGTGGCCTAATTGTTTACCAAGGCATATAAACATCCTTACCTCTTCAATCTTTAAAGATCAGAACCCAGAAGAGCCGGTGTCAACTTCAATATTTTGATCGTTTTCATTGAAAGGACATGGAATGTCCCCTGAGTAACAATAGTACTCAAGCAACACTAATGTAGGGAAAGTTGAATATAGTAAAAAAAATTGCTTCATGTCGCTAAATTTTAATAAAGAGGATTTCGGTTTCTTTTAGCGATCATCTATTTTTCTCCATTTAAGTTGTTTACGTAACGAAGATGTGGTGAGTGTATGTTAATTAGAGATTAAATCTAAAAGTCTGAAATATATCCTAGACAGCTAACAAAGGTGTGTGTTTCCGTTTTGTAGTGGCCGAATTGTTTGCCTTTAACGAAACATTTGCAACGTCCTATCAACAAACTTGCTAGTGTTTTGGGGAAAGGGGCAAGCGAGATTTTTTATTTAGAAATGCTAACTAAACAAAATTCCTGTACCAGTGAGTTAATACCATAGGTAATTTAGGTTTTAATAATTAACAGAGGCTACCCTATAAGAATCGGAAACATGTAAAAGGCCGATTTTCTGCTCTGTGTCTTTCTGATTTAAGTAAAAAAAATCGGCAGCCACTTTAAATTTTGTAAAAATTTGTTGGAGTTGGCCGTCAAACATTTCTTGCGTTAACGAAATGTGGATATTGTGCCAATGTGTTTAACATGATATCTTTATCTATTTTTATAATTATTATAACAACTCCAAGCTATCAGAGATTTCACACTTCTTACGTTTTGCTTTTGGCGGTATTGTCAGGCGTATTGCCTTTTCTAAGTTAGTACGTAACTAAAAGAATGAAATTTTAAACTTTACAAAAATCTCAACATTTATTGCATACGTTTTATATTTTTCAGACCAGACCTGGCGGAACCGCTGTGCAAAAAAGCTGCCGCAATTTACCAACAATACTATCGTGAGCAGTCGTCAAGTGCTACAACAGCTACTCTACAGAAATGTGCCGAGCAACTTCAAGATATTGCGTCAACTAATATGTCGCCGGAAATAGGAAAATGTCTTAATGATTTAGGAGTGTTATTTTTCATTCAGAATAACAACGAGTGAGTAAAGCAATTATCATTCGGATTTTTTTCCGATATGACGGTCTTTTATTGAGAAAGAGCATTTTGAGAAGATATCGAGGAGGAGGTGGGGGTAGGTGGTGGGGGAGACGGAAACTGAAATGGAACCAATGGTTTTGGCTTTTATCTGTGTTCTATTAGACCAACGATTTGCCAAAGCAATTCTTACCTAGCTGCTAGGGTAAAAGAAATTGTAACAAGACAGATATTTGAAAAGATGGCGAGGATAAAGCTGAATAGAGCTGATGAGATCATGAGGTGGCATTAGTGACTTCTGGGTTTCTGTGCTACCTTATGAATGTTTAGGGATTCCTAATTGTTTTATGCCAACTTGCACACACTTTTAGAACAAAAGTGGTTTAAAGCAATAACGGGGCATTACATTATTGCTTCGTTCCTTTCGCCGCAAACCAATTAGACTATGTTTTTTCCTGTTTGAACGAGTAAGGTATGAATGGCTTAATATCTTATATGAATACGCCTTTTGAAATAAAATCTCGTAGCTAACATTTGCTTACTGACAAATCCTTTCTTGATAAAAACTAATACGAGTGTACAAGTGTTAACAAGGGTCAGTTCTGAGTTTCTTTAGTAGAAATCATATCAATATTGACCATGATTAGTAGATAGTAAATTTCATTCCCGAACGTCACTCTTTACTTCTAACGACATCTGCGTAACATTGATTACCACGTTTGTGGTTATCAAGGAAAGTGGTCATTTTAAATACCCTTGGGTATAATCGTATATACTTGCTACCATGCTTGTAGACTTTTTACCCTCGTTATCTGATGACTAAAGAGCACCTTTTTTTGGCGACAGGCGTGGGCATTATGCTCACGAATACCGCTTGGCAAACGGCGCCTACCTGTGCCCTGGCCGTGGCCATTCCAGGTAGGAATTTCTACCAGGTGCTAGAGTGCTTGAGAGTAAAACCAGCGGGGCATACTAATAGCTCTTAAACTGCTGGAACAGCGCAGCACGTCTCTAGTATTTCTTGTTGGTGTTTTCTATCCCAGTACTTTGGCGGCCACAGCTGGTCCTTATAGCCTTGTGTGCCTCCTGAATCGAGGAAAGGCTAAGGGAGACAACCCCTACAGAAAAATCTGGAGTGCAGTCCCACAGGCAGGCACTGCTATATCTAGCATTGGCAACTGCTGCAGAACACTTTTTACGTATGCTACATTGTACTATGCGGACATGACCCAGTGAATAAAGACGACCAGTAAACAACGAGCTCTTTTATTGAATCAGTTCATACAGTATTTCGCATGGTCTTGTGATCGTAGGCTTGACTGTAGTTACCTTACCAAGAAATGTTATAAAATTTCTCTAAGAGTAGTTATAAAAAAAGGCCCGAATGAATAATGTTCAAACATAGCATAGTTTTATGACATAATAGTTGGTCAATTGAGTATATTTCTACTTAGGTAAACTTGGCGCGACTACTGTTTGTTGACACTGAATATTTTTATCGGCAATTTACGACTGACGCCAATGGGCGGAATTATGGCAATATGTTACTGCCGTCATCCCTCCTTTAGGCCTAAAGCTCCGTGTACGTATGGACGCATTAACCACATAATTTTATGTTGTATATCAAACATTTTCAGATATATTTGTAATTTGCCGGCAAGAGAATGAAAACATGCCATAAAACACCTGGGCTTTTTTTTAAAGTTTTACATGTATGGTCTTGATACTGGTATTATTTAGACAGTCTTGCAAAACAAAATCAATAACAATTTTCTCGGTGTACAAATTGTGGCCATCAATCTATTGCAAAATCATTGCTGATTACATACTATTTAATGTCAGTGTACTTCTGAAGAATTTTTGGTACCTCAGCCAATTTTTTCACTGTTGCATAGATTACTGAAGTAGATGGTCCGAAATATTTAAGACGGGATGGATTCAGTAAAACCCCAACCTTGTGCATTGTATTATTTCCAACATATAGTTAGAAAAAGGAAAGTAAAGACGAGAAATTGATTTCTGTTCGACTATGAGTCTTCCCGTACATTTTCTATTGGTTTTAATTTTGTCGCCATCATGATGAGACAAGTTTTTCACGATTTCTGTTTCAATTTTCTAGGTATGTTGACTGATAACAGAAAATACTTTTCAAAAATCGATTGTCTGATTTAGGAGAGAAAATTAATGGAGATCCTCTTCAATTTTGACTATCGATTTATGAAGAAATTTCGGTTTATTTTCTTATTTAAAAGACCTTTTTTGATAAGGGTCTCTTTTAGTTACTTTAATTTACAGACTATTGGCTATTAAATTTGAATTTTTCTTTAACCAGATTAGCAGAGTCTTTCTTTAGGCGAGCCCTGGAAATGAGAGAACAGACACTTGGCAATGATCACCCTGACGTTGCTCAATCTCTTCACAATTTGGCCGCTCTGTACAATGATCAAAAGCTGTAAGTTGTTGTCCACGTGACAAACCCTTTACTCGAGTTCGTAGTGATATCTTTCCGTAATTGTTAGTTTAATTGAAGCTAAAAAATTTGACCAACAATGACTATTAACAGTTTTTAGATGAAAAATGAAATGCTAAGGCTACTAACAGACTACTAACACACTTTGAAAATTACCTTGTTAATGTTTTTCGGCTACTAGCATCTTCTTATGAGGGACCTCATGACTGTATGTTTTGTAGCACATATCTTTTCAAGTACTTTCGAGTACTTTTGTTTTGTAAACTGGAGCCTGGTGACTAGACCCAGAGTCGAAGTTGGAACGACTATTTTCTTGTGGCTGCGTACTTGCTATTACTGAACATCCTAATGCTCCTCACGCCCTTTACAGCACAAGTATACCAAATCCATCTATGACAGGACTTTTCTTGAGTGGTTAATGTTACAGCTCCTTTCCAAGTTGTAAATCTACTCGTAGCGTGATTCATTAAATAGTTTTTGGGGTAAGCTATCATTCGCTCGTTTAAAAGATCTCGTGGCTATTAGTGTAATGATAGAAACTGCCTCGATTGAAAGAAGATAGCTGTGACGATAAAAAACTATTGTAACCACCTTTCCAAATTGCTTCAAGGAAAGTATTAGATACTTCGTAATGTAGAATGAAATTTTAAGAAATTATAGAATACGAAAAGTTAAGTTTAATAACCCTATAGTTTATATTAATAACAGAGGAATAAAATAGTGTCATTTTTGTAATATATTACTATAGGACTAAGCAGAGAAAAACGAAATGTTACAGTGTAAAGTCCCATTGGATATAAAGGGCTGCAATGCAGTATGGATATCAATGTCTTAATAGATAATTTTGTTAGAGTTGCAGACGTCAACCATATTACGATGGTTATTAGAAACTTGCAAACACGTTAATCATCACAAAATTATATCAACCAACAGTATTTTGCAGCTCACAATTTCTTTTATAGTTAAATGATTTTTTTTAGGTCAGTGGAAATAAATTGTAACGGAAATTTTAAAGAGTTACTAGGAAATAATAAATGCGTATAATTTATTAACTGGGAATTTCACAAATTTGCTAATTTTACAAGTCTGCTTTGGTTCTGTATATCGTGCTAGAGAGTACCTTACACCTGAAGCCATTTTGTATTTCGTTTAATGTAACAACCGTTCTTGCATAGGATACTGCTGTCATAGATGAATAGGCCCTCCCCAATCTCGTCTTGGTGCTCTTGATAGGGTTCAAAGACGCGGTCGCAACTTCATAGATTCAGATCTTGCTGCTACTGTTCAACCTTGGCCTTATCGACAAAATGTAATTTTTCCTTTAGCTATTATCATGAGAAATGTTCTGGTGAGCTTTCATAGCTGGCACCCTCTCAGTTGCCAGCTCTGAAAGCTGCTCCAGTTGTTGTTGTTTTGTAAGCTGCTGGAGGCAGATTGGAAGACAACCCCAGAAAACACAATCTCCAAAAAGATTCTCCAAATCGACGACGAACCAGATTCGAAATCACATGAACGGCGAGATCGATTTCTTCCATGGTGCGGGAGAACAGCTTGAAAGCGAAGGCTATTCGTTACTAACCAGTCGGGAAAACCAGGGTAATCAGTATCCAGGCATCATCATGTGGAGATTGCCTTGTTGGACACCCCGCCGGACTAGTGACTTGTTACAGTTATTGTTCCTTGTAATAAATCTTTTTGTAAATGTAGTTTTTCCTCAGAAGGCTAGGTTGTGGAGCTCTTTGGGCTCTAAATGCCCGCCCCGGTCATGTGGTTTGAATGTTTTCAAGTAAAAGGTCAATTCTCAACTCTTTTTTTTTTCGTGTCTTTCATTAAGTGTTCGATACATTTTATTGCTGTATGCCTTGTCTGGTTCTTAAACATAATAAACACACAAGCAAAAACGTTTTTCCTGTAACAAATAAACAACGGCATAAGTTTTCGAAAACTCTGGCTTTGGTTTTTTACAGACCTATTGTAAGATGCCAACGGTTTTAGTATGAGTGTGTTCCAAGACGTGTTTTTGTTGAGGGAGGAAAGAAGAAAGTATGAAAGATGTGCTTTAAATTTTTTCAATGTTATGGCTTTTGGTATTAAACCAATTTCCTGCTGAGACATTATTAATTGAGTGTGATTACTTTGGCACTCCAGAGGGGTTGATAAATTTACATATTTAACCATTGGTTTTTTAGCTACAACCAAGCAGAAAAACTTTATGAAGAAGCACTTGTGATTAGGCTAAAGGTAGGTTTACAATTTTTGAGTGGCCATGTTTTAAGAATAATAAATCGCCGCCGTTAGACCAAACTGCACCCCCCAACGAATGTAGCTTGTGAAAATGGAAACGTTTCCGTCAAGACATACAATAGAATATTTGGAGTATGTTTGAGTGTATAACACCAACTTCATACATAGAAAATAACCAAAGAATAATATAACAAGCGGCTGCAAAATCGATTTTTTGGAAATTGTTTTGGCTGCCAAGTAGTAACGTCAATAATCCCGTATCGACATAATTTTTCTTTAAACGGTAGTAGTTCTTAAGCTAGTGAATCTGGCTCTAAATCATGGCCCTTCCATGTATAGCGTTTCTTGCATGAATATCGTAAAGGTAACGAAAGTAAATATTGCCATAGTCAACACTAATAGAAAAGCAGTAGCTACAGATAGCAAAAAGAAATTGTATCAAGAAACTCTCAATGCAAATTGTGATCATAAATCTTGAAAACAATGCTAATACAATCAAGGGAAGTGCCATTGATGGTAGAATATTAACTAAAAAGTAGGATGTATTTGTTTTTTTGATCTTAGGTTTTTTTGCTTCAACTATGTTTACAGACTGTTGTTACTTGGGCAAACACCTTGTTGGCAAACAACCATTACCAGCGGGTACATAAAACCATTAACTTGGAAAAATTTTTCTTCTACTGAGAAAGAGAGTGACATATCCGTTTACATTTGTGGCTGCTATGAATCAGATGTCTTTACACGTTCCTGGGATGGTGAAAAAGTGGCTCAAAGCCGTTTTAATGTGTTTATACAGGTGCTACACTTAATACAAATGTATAATTCAGCTAGAGCCTACATAGTTTTCCTGGGAAAACCTTGTTAAGGGATTAGAAGAAACCAAAAGTAGGAGTAAATGTATAATCGTAATTTTTTATTTAATCAAAACTTTATAAAAAATTGATTGGAAATGAGTGATCTATTTTTTACATATCCAGAACCCCACGTAAATATTTGCCATTCCTGACGTTCTCCTTGTTCTATAAATGGATGACTCAAAAAAACGATATCCCTTTGTAAAATATGAATAAAAGTTGCTAATATACTTATTGGCAGGGTATTCCACGAAAAGCTGTTGGTGGAATAGTTAACAAAGCGTAAGGGCATATTGAAAGAAGATAGTATTGAACTTTTGTCTGAACTTTTAATGTGATTGTTTTCTCAAGAAACTGAATAAAGAGCTTTTAAAAATAGGGTAACACGTCTTCCTATCAATAATCCAAATTATAAAAGTTCTTTATGCCTTTGTAGCACTTCTCACCAGAAAATCCAAGTTTGCAGTCAACATTAAAGCACCTTGCAGGACTTAATAGAAGACAGGTAACTGTTTTATATTTAATAAGAAATTATCATGATAATCATGACGACGAAGATGATAGTCACGACAGAAGAAAACCAATTAGTATGATAGAGTGACGTACAGTGAAAAAGTAGCGAGTCAATGCTGGATTATAATCCTTTTTAAGTCCCTAATAGCAATAACCCATCACTTAGAGACGTTGTTTAAAGTTCTTATTACCATTCAATAGAGGTTACTTTTATTCCAGTAAATGGTAATTGTTGATGGTTAGATTCTTGAAGATGCAATGTGTTATTATGTAGATACAACTCTATGTTTAGAGAATATCTCGTATTTTTGTTATCAATATCTGCTTTGCCCTCCGCCTTTTTTTTGTTCTTCCTCCCCCTCTCTTTAGCGCCGCATCTCTCATTAATTGTCTTTTCCCGTCATTGGTTACTGTTTTTGTTGTTGTCAGCAATAGCACTTTATGTGAAAACTTTTGAGTCAATTCTCTTTTGTCTTTTATTTTAAGGGAAAATTGGTTGAAGCAGAAAAGCTTTACAGGTTTGTATTACATGATATCTATTAATAACCATTCCCAAGTGTCAGTTCAAACATACTTAAAACTCCGATGTCAGACTAACTTTATATCTCATAGTTTATTTATTAGGCGGAAGGCATTTTTGAAAATAATATAATATGAATGGAGGCGACTTGAAATTGTAGAAAAGTGAAAAATATGTGTGCATCAAACTGGATTCGAACCGGTGCCTCGTCAAGCGAAAGCTATGATTGAAAAATGAACTGATGAAGGATGAGCGCCAATAGGTGATGGAGCCTGTGGTCATGGTAGCCATGTGCACTGGTTCGAATCCGGCTCGGTGCAAATATATTTTTAACGTTTATACAAAGACATTTTTCTGGCGTGATTAGTTAAATGCCCCTTTTCCTTGTAGTTCTAATTTGCCTATTAATTGACATTTTCGTGAAAGAGTAAAACCTACTTGTCTGTCTACCTACGTACGTAGGCTAACAAAGACAAACAATTGATTCGTTAAGAATTTGACAGAAGCAGCAGAGAATATTACTTAGAAACCCACTGATCATTGCTTCTATTCAGCTTCAGTACTCCCAAATACTTATACATTTTGAAAATGTTTGTCTTACAATAAAAGAAATTTAATAAGCACTTTGTTGTGCCGTTAATTATAAGAAGGCTGTTTGTGACACATTTGCAGTATTTAAAGATTTAAAAATTAAACTTTGATAAGATCATCCCTCCAGATCTTTTTCTCTTCTCTTTTTATTTTTTTTTTACTTTTGCCGCTCCTTATGAAGACCCGGAAACCTAGCAGATTGTTGTTCATGATAGATATTTAGCCTTATATTCCCAATTAGATATTTGACATTCTTCTCGTCAATCGTTTAATTCTTTTTATCTTTTTCAGTCAACTTCTTGAATTACGAGAGCAGATAATGGGGCCCAACCACCCAAATGTTGCATTGGCACTTAACAATTTAGCAGTCTTGCTTTGTCAAATGGTGAGCAATTTTTGGTGATTTGTGTGTCTTTTCATAACATTAGTTCATTTAAAAATTCACATTTTTTTAATTTTTAAAAAAGTCACATTTTCAGTTTTTGTTAACCTTTGACATAATCGTCATATTTCATCCAACGCATTTCCATTTTTGTTGTACAAAAATCCATTTTGCTTTAAACTAACTTTTACCCCCAGACAATTTTCGGTTAGCCTCCAAAAGATTATGGTAGTTTTTTTTAAAAAGTTTGCTTAATTTCTTTACCAGTTATGCTAAATGTGTATCGTAAAACAAGATATGTAAAGGGTTTTTTTCAATTTGAAAAAACAACATTACAGATTTCCAGCACAAGATCTTCATCCACCCCTAACTTAGCAAAAGCAGTTGTAATAGACGACCTAGTACGGTAAGCTTTGCAGCACTAATATAATGTTTCAGTGAAAGAAGCAGTATTGAACATTGAAGCAATATTAGTACCAGTAACATTTATAGTGGAAGTAATATTAATTGTAATAATGATAGGAGAAGGAGAAATAATATTTATTGTAAAGGTAACAGTGGAACTAGTAGAAGTTGTAGTAGCAGTGGTAGCAATAGTAGCAGTTGTAGTAGTAGTAGTAGTAGTAGTAGTAGTTGTAGTAGTAGTTGTAGCAGTAGCAGTAGCAGCAGCAGCAGTAGTAGTAGTAGTAGTTGTAGTAGTAGTAGTAGTAGTAGTAGTTGTAGTAGTAGTAGTAGTAGTAGTAGTAGTAGTAGTAGTAGTAGTAGTAGTAGGAGTAGGAGCAGTAGCAGTAGTAGTAGTAGTAGTAGTAGTAGTAGTAGTAGTGGTGGTAGTAGTAGTAGTAGTAGTGGTGGTGGTAGTAGTTGTATTAATATTAGTAGTAGTAGTAGTAGTAGTAGTAGTAGTAGTAGTAGTAGTAGTAGTAGTAGTAGTAGTAGTAGTAGTAGTGGTATGGGTAGTAATAGATAGAAGGAGGAAAGAAGTTATAGTAAAGAAATAGCAATAACAATAATTGGAATTTAGTAGCAGTAGTTGTAGTAAAATTGATTATTTTAGGCTGGATGACTCCTTATGTGGGTATACGAGTATGTGAATGTATTCCCAGGTCGTTCGCATAGTCTAGACGTTCTAGAATTACGTGTAAATGGCACTGGATGACCCACCGGTTGTTTTGGATGACGTTCCACATAAATCAGTCAGTGGCCCAAGTGAACATTGGGGGTGGCAGGATACATCCATCATACTGGGATGTATCCGGAGCTTCGTTATAGATCCAGTGTAAGGGTACCTTTGAACAAGAATTAATGTATAGTTGCCACTTTAATTGTAATAAATCCAAAGGAAAGATATCCTCAATCAACATTATTTAGTAATATTCTTAATGTATTCTTATCACTTAAATAGTTTTTTATTTGATTACTAAAGGGAAAGCACAAAGAAGCACTTCCTCATTATGAAAGAGCTATCCGCATTTATGAAGAACATTTTGGGCCTGGCCATCCAAGGGTTGCTGATATTCTAAGAAATGTTGCCAAAGTTTGCTACGATATGGTATGTGTTTTATGAACTGCTGTTAAAATTTATTACTTTTTTGCCATTTAATTTCCTATGGCACCAATCACACTGTCAAAAAGTAATACTCAAAAACCATTTCAAAAAGTCCTATAATGTTAACAGGTAGATAATTAAACGGTTGACTTTTTTTGAACCAAAATGTTACTAATCAATGAGCACATATTTCAGGGCTCTTTTTTACGCTGATTCTGAAAATCAAGTCTGTTTTGCCTCATCACATCACTTTTTCACTGTTCTGGTAACGTACATTTACACAAAATAGTTCAAATTTGACCAAAAGATCTAATATCATTCTAGGATTTAATATTATAAGTTGTTCACTCAAAACATTTTTAATTAAGTTATAGTAACCACAAAAGAAAAAATTATTCCGGTGAAATTAAAAGTGGATTTTCAGCAGTTTTAATCTTTATTGTTTAACTCCAAATATCGTAATATCTGAGAATTTTTTGTTAACGACACAAATAATTATTTTTGGACTGTATTGTAATATTTTTCTCGAATATTCTGGAGTAGTTAATACAGACTGTGTTGGTAATCATCATGAAAAATTTGAGACCAATGTCAAACAAATATAAGCATCAAAGGAAACCGAAATTGTAACAAGGTTTGCACACCTGTGAACCTATGAAATGCTAAGTGGTTTATTAACGCTTATAAAAAAAGCATTAATCTTCTCTTTTAGGCGATTCTTTTGTGCTTCATCAATGGCTTTTCTCTTTTGATATTTGCACAGTAATCAATTAGCATGTTAAAGCTCCATCTTCACCTATAACGTTGCCACATCAGCTTGAGATCCTGATGAGATGTCTCATCTTGTTTATCACCATGATCACCAAAATTAACTGTTGACTAAAATCAAGTGCACCTTGATACTCATATTACTTCCAAATTGTTGATAGGACAGGAGACGTCTTTTCATTAACCTCGTCTTAGTTCTCAGCTTTTCGATTACCAAGGAAATTATGTACAGCTTCAACAACTGCACTTCATGCGTTTTTTTCTTCCTTCAACATTGAATCAATGAAATGGACATCATAAATAATATTCTGTATTTGTGGACCGTCATAAGTACTGGCTTTTAGTTTTTCCTCATTAATGCCGGCAAATGATGCCCTCAAGTATCCGAAACACCGGCCTTCTTTACCAAGATCTGTGACAAATTCCTTCATGAGGCCAGCTTGATGTGATGTGGTAGGAAAATGGTCTCATTTTTTATGTTTGGCTCCGCTGCTAGGAGATGTTCTCTGATTCTCCAATTCTTGTAGGTTCCGTGTTTATCGTGCTTGGCTATTTCAGAAACAAGGGGTATTTGATAACCGACTTGCTGGCCAAGTAAAAAATTCGGCATATTTAAATCCGCTGAGATCTACTGTTGTAGAAAGTATTCGAATGGAAAGCACAAATTGGTTTCAAGCAGAAATCTGCAGAAAAACTGTGGCCCATTGCTGCTTTGTGACTGGAGGATCAAGGTAGGTAGTAGGTAAAGCCACACATATGCCTTATCTATATTTATGAGTTCATTGAAGAAAAAACAGTTTGGACCTCGTTATAGCTTTCCTTAGCATGCACTTAATAGGCAAGAGGTTTTGAACCTAAAATATCACTATTCTGAAGTAACAGACACCTCAGGCCTCGCTTTGATTAATCGAAAAAGTCTCCACTCAAGTGCATGGTAATTTTTAATGCCCGGCTCAATCAGGAAATGCTCTACATTTGCACAGAATACAAATACGTCGTTCAGTCAAAAGAACTGTCAAAATAAACTTTACTTTGATTTGTAGTAAGAATCACCCGTTCCATGTGTTAAATGCTTTCTTTCTTTTAATGTTGATGCTAAAATTTGGGAATAATCTTTCGAAAAGTTTAGATTGCGAATTAGATTTATTCAGCTCACTTTGACTCGTGGCCTGGGGTAATAAGCGACATACATGTGATGATGATTCCTGACTGTATTCAGCATTACGTTTTGCAGACATACACAATATTCTTTGCCTGAATTGTTTTGAAGGGTATAAAATGGTGCAATTTGCAGTGGACATAGTTCGCCAAAGACTGACAGAGAGTGAAGATCCGAATGTGGAACAGGAATTATGGCAGACGGCAGGCTTGGATATTTAAGTTCGTGGCGATTTTTTCTTGCTGAAACCTTTCGTGTCCACTAAGCAAAAATAGCCGTCAGTTGTGTGATTTGATGGTTCGTCACACCATAGGTATTCCAAATCTTAGATGACGCTTTTGCTTTTTGGTAGTCCATACATGAAGTAAGCTGTAACGACTGAAGTAAATTGCATGTGGAGCCAAAGGCTTGTCTTAATCTCCTAAACAGCATTTAAAGATATGGAAGATATGTCCCCTTTTAACAAAATTTTGGATCTCTTTTTTTCTCCGAAGAGTATGCAAAATTTCCACAAATGTAAAAGAAACTCTGGAATGTTTTTGCAACATAGCTAGTAGCCTAGTAGTCCAGTAGCCATACTACATATCTGGAAAGGTATTCAAAGGTTTAAAGTTTACTTTTTAGTGAAAACTAAAAAGGTTCAAAGGAAGTCTAGAAATGTACAACTGCGGAACTGCGGACAAATACCAGTGAAGTTTTGAAGAATTTGAACACCGACTAATAATCCTGAAAGTTTTTTTGGAAAGTCTACAGTTGGTAATAATAACTTATGTTATCATTTCCATGCATTTCACTGTCATATGAGACATTCTGGCCTATGTTGACCACAATAGGCTAAAATTTTAAGTCAGGTCAGGTCTGCTTTCATACCTGCTACTAGTACCATGTAAACAAATACTACCTGTTTCATGGTCGAGTTGTCAGCGACTAAACTGGCACCCCCATCAGGCAGACCTTGGCTTTTCTGATGAGGTGGGTACTGTGGACATCCAGCAGTACTAAAAACAAGAGCTGTCAAAGGACGGATGGGCTCTATTGGAGCCAACGGCCAGCCACACAAATGGAGAATAGAAAGTGGATCTTGTGTTTACTACATTTTGTTCATTCATTTATATATTTTGTATCTTTCACGATACTTTTCATCATCCACCTGTCAGTCCATCCATCTCTTTTAGCCTTGATGTGTGGTGACTCACTAGTACATAAAAAATAACAATAGGTATCTCTGGCGGCATCAGTTGATGTGATAGAGCAAAGTGGAATTAGCCCAGAAACATGTGCCCACTGCCTAGTCACAATTTGATGGGGAAAAAAGTCGACCAGTGTAATCCTCACTTACACAGAATGCGTTTAGCTTGTGGTAGTTGCTTAGCTTAAATTATACCCTTAGTGTTTACCACACTTTTTTGAAATGTCTAATGTGAAGATATTGCCCCGTTCTGTCATGATGTTTTTGAAGCGGGCATTGTTTTCGTCAGATATGGGCAGGGAAATATTAGATTAAACTCTAGAACATAAGAGTCCGTGGCCTGCTATGAAGACGAGAACAAAAATTATTTCACTATATTACAACCATGCGTTATGATTTTTAATCACTGTTAGACACGAGCAAGAACAGAGTGGAAAAAACTTAGTCATTGTTATCTTAATTTATGAATATAATTGGTATATTTAATAACTTTTATTCAAGGGAGACCTGCATGAGGCAGCTCGACTTTATAAACAAGCTACGGAAACCTCACGCAGTGGTTATCAGCTGCCAACAAAGGCACTTGGAGCAAGGTACTCTTCGCGAGAGGAACTCTTGTCAAGGCGAAGGAATTCAAGTTCAAGACATTCATCTATTTCCTCAATGATAAAGCCGGCTCCAAATAATTTTAATACTTAGTCTAGCATTAAGTAGAATATATAACTACAGTTAATAATATCGTCGGGTTTGTCATTAGTAGCTATGATGTCATTATTTTGTTGCAATATATATGTAGTGTCATCTCACATATGAGCTTTATGTGGGGTTGATATGTGTTAACTTTCGATTTTTCATATGTATGCCGTGACAAAATGACTAGCGTGGCAGAAATAACATTATACGTCACAATATTTATTCGACCAATGGCAGCCTAGGCATACATCCTTTCTGTTGAATTGATTAGTGACGTATATCCATTTTGAAATCCTATTGTTTTCATAACCGGGGGTAGTATTTCTAGTGAACACCATTAATGTTTGGATAGGTCAAAACAAAAAACTAACCTGCAGATTTAAACTGCTCCTTCCAAAATTGTTTCATTATACTATTGCTCTCGTTCACTATCGCAACTCGTTTCCACCACTGACTTAGGCCAATGTTTTCGTTAAGGAAATTTTGGATAATTTGAGGTCAACCTTAAGAGTTCAAGATTAACTCAATTCAACCGTTGCTGCCCCCGTGTTTTTAACAGAAATATTACGATCTCGAGGCTGTGACGTAGCTGTCATTCCTGCCACACTACATATATGCCATTTGCATGCTTCATTCCTTTCGTATTTATTTCCAAGTTTGGGATTTTTTATGTGAAAATGTTTTATTTATTTTTACAATACAATTTAGTGGCTTATAACATCTTTACATGAATTTCATTGTGTTAGGTTTTATGTAAATATATTTGAAATTTTTATTATATATAATGTCCATAGTATTTCTAACCTTGCGGGATTCGGGGAATGAGAAATTTTTATCCTTGCTTATAAGAAGAAATTTTGACTGATCTCTTTTTTGTAGCAATTGTCTGTAGTTGGATGTATTGCAGAGGCAAGTACGCATCCATTATCATACGTGCAGTACATAGGTTTTTACGACGTCTTTTTCCCTTCTCTGTACTCACACTCCCCCTTGCTTTTTATTTGACTCATTTCTGCAACTACTGCCACATCAGTTATTAAGGCTATTGTAAAAGGTATTAGTAAAGGTAAAGCGACCCAACAACTCAACAGTATCAACTTGTTGCATTATACGTCCTATTTCGCAAATGAATTTTAAAATCATTTAGATTTGCTGTTATTTACTGTTAAAACTGGTTTTTGCCAAAGGCAACGTAACTTTTTATGTTTTATTTTTACAACTATCAAGGCGAGCTCTGCCATAGAAAATATTTTGTATTATTTTGAGTTTTATTCCTATCAATCCTATGTAGTGTGGTGATCTGATATATTGGTTGTGTTTTTGAGTATCGAGTAAGCGGGGTATATCTTGTTTTATAGACTCTTGCAGCTGAGACAAGCAGAAGCACGTGTTTAGGACATGCGAGAGGATATGAAATTTTTTTTTGAAGGTGTTAAATTAGGTCCAGCTTTCATGCAGATGGATAATTATCTTCGTTATTCGTCAAAGTCGTTACCCAGTTGTACGACCGTGTAGCGCATGTACATAATAATTATTCTAGCAAAGGTTTTAAAGTGAGCACTTTTATGCAAGAATAAATTCACCTATTGTTTTTATGACAAGAGAATGGTTGAGAAAATACTGTAGTGTCTGCCTGTTTTATTTCTTGGTGACAGGATTAACAATAGAATTTCAAATATTTTGTTTTCATTTATCACCCCCCATTATCATTTGGCAATGGAGTTGTAAATATGTTTTTATTCGAAATAATTTACTGAATATATAATAATTTTATCGGATACAAGATCTCATTTTGAAATTATATGAGACTGTATATCATTAATTTTCGTTTTTCATGCTAGTGCAAAGCTTTTGAATAGGGGAGGCAGGTAGAACCCTCTTCCTTATTTTGTATTATTTCAACCAGAAAATAAGCTTTATATGTGACCTTTGTTGGGTACTTTACTTGTGAGTACTTCTCGACCATTCAGTCGTAAGATGTGCATTTTTGTATATCTGCCAGTTGCTCAATTTTGATAGAATTGTGGATTTACCTTTACTGTTAACAAAAACGTTCCCTTTATAATAATCATACCACACCACATATGATATTACTATATAATATATCCTGTGACATTATTATTATTGCGTATTCCATTGTTTATCAAATAATTCTGATTAATTAATTGGTATTGTTGTATGAACAGGTGCTCTCTAATTCCCCTAGGTGTTCTTCGATCCTTCTGTCTCGCAATGACAAAATCAATCAGATGCCAATGTTTTGATCGTGGGTGCATCAACGTGGTCTTATGGTGGTCTTTGTGAGTAAAGATGGTGTTAATTATTAGAAGACCATGCTCGGCACAGAACCCCAATAGAACTTCGCCATTTGAGTTTTACTTACAAACACCATGAGCGCCCATGTAACTAGGCCACTTACTGACTTCCTTCTCCACCCAAGCGTTGAAGTCACCAATTAATAGCAAGTTATTTTTTCTAGGTACTTTTTGTAGGACCTCTCTCAAGCCGTTGAAAAACTTTGTGAGGGTTGGTGCGTAGACACTAATGATGGTGGCAATTTTGTTTCATTCAAGGGGAGGTTAAAGGTAATAATTCTGTCACTCACAAAAAGAGGGCCTTCCTCCCAAATTGCAGCAATGGAGTTTTTTTTATGGCCATACCTACACCTGCTAGCCATTTTTCACTATATCTCTACCACTCCAGAAAAGGGTGTAACAGTAGTCAGCTATACTGTCATAAGAAGCAAGGCAAGTCTCGCTCAGTGGAGCTATGTCGACATTATATCTCTCGTGTTCCTTGGCAAGCATGCAATTTGACGCTCCTTCCTATTTGACTCAGTCCTATCTAGGACTGTTAGCACTTTCCATTCAGCTAGTAATAGAAACCACCTTTCTACCCTACTTTTCATCGGCCTCCGGAGCAAGAGCGTCCCAGCGTGAATCTTGGTAACCCAGGGCGACGTTCGAGCCGGTATGGGAATGCAGGTTTAGATTCGTTTGACCATAAAACTGTTTGCAAAATATTAAGTGACACTGGGTTTTGCTGGCATCCAGAGTCACATCCAGAGAGGCGTTAAAATAAAGAGCATGAAATAACACGAATTGATAGTAACAGCTACTATTTAACTAGAAACCAAGCTTCCAAGTTTAGCTTTTATTTTATTCAATCTATTTAGATTGAGGAGCTTGTCATTTAACTTTAGAGAAACAGGGACTCAAAGCCAGCCAATTGTTTCCCTTAATCTTGTTTTATTAATGTTATTGGTGTTGATAATTGTTGTTTTTTTTAATTTATATTGAATTCATTTTACGAAAAGTGCTTGGGCTGATACAATCAGTGTTTGACATGCTTCGGATATCTTGTATTTTTCTTTTGCTCTTTCATCATATATTTGAACTAGTGGGTCAAGACTAGGTAAAATGAGGACAATAATATTTTATTGGTATGTAAATTGGATGTTAATAAATATTAAGTCTTTTAAATAGGAGTCTACAGTCAGTAGTTGCATCATTTTAAAGTATACAATAAACCCTTTGGTATTACACGTACAGTTGGAATGTTGGTATTCTACAGTGTTGGTTAATGTTTTACAGTTTAGATTGTGTATATGCAATTTTATGGTAATGATGTAAGTATATAAATTTTTACGAGTGTAAGTTGATGTAATGATATTCAAAGAATTTATTGTGCAATTGTACTTGTGGTAAGCTCTCCTGCTTGCCTGTTGTTGTCTTTATTTTTTTAATCTTTAAAACAAAACAAAATCGCACAGACATGCTTACCCTCATACTAAAACAGTGGCAGGATTGATAATGCTGAGGTGGTAACTTGGGGTCACACACCTTAATAAAATCAGAAACGAATAGATCAGAGGTACAGCACATGTCAGATTAGGAGCGGAGCAAAAGGAGGGAAGACTGAGATGGTTTGGACATGTGATCAGAAAGGAAGAGAACTACACCAAGAAAGAATATTAGAGATCCATCTGCCCTGGAAGAGGAAGACCAAGGAGACGGTACATGGACACAATTGAGGAGGACATGAAGGCGACAGGAGTGAGAAGAGAGGACGCTGCTGATCGCAACAAAGGGAAGCCCTTGAATCTATCTATCTATCTTGGTCGATTTTCACATCGCCCAAGTATGGAGACACAATCCTTCCAGCACTCTCTATCAATCATGATTGTTTTTAACTCAGCTGTATTGTCCAGCCCCGCGTCTTGCAATATGTTGTCTACATATGTAAATTTTTGCCTTCCTCGATTTCCATGCCCATCCATTGGTTGCCATAGGACAAGTTTGTTGGCTACTTCTTCTTCGTGTCTGACACAATGTCCGGCTAGCCGCATTCTTCTCTGTTGGACTTTGATGGATACTGGAGGTAGTTCTCCATATAGGTGACTATTGGGGATATGCTGTTTCCATGAAATATTGAGGGCCATTCGTAGCATTCTGGTGTAACATCCGTCAAGCTGTTTTTTCATTGTCTTTGTTAGGGTCCAGGTTTCTGCACCATAAAGTAACACTGATTCGACTGTAGCGATAAATAGTCTAATTTTAATTTTCCTGGAGAGTGTTGATGTCCATATCTTTCTTAACTTATGACATGCGCTCCAAGCTAAAGCTTTTCTCACTTTGAAGTCTTTGTCTGTGCTCTCCATCCATGCTCCTAGATATTTAAAATTGTTTACGATTTTTAAAATTGTTCCATCATGTGATTTTATGTTTATTGGTGTGTTGTGGTTAAAAGCTTGTATTTCAGTTTTCTTTGCATTGCAGTGTAGGCCAACTCTTCCTGCTTCGCGTTCAAGGATTGTTAAAACGTCTTGTGCTTGGTTAATTTCTTCGGTTATTAGGGCGATGTCGTCTGCGAAATCAAGGTCCGTTACTATTGTTGGGTGGCTGCGGCGACTCTGTCGTTGCTTTATTGTAAAACCGAGTTCTTCTTCCCTACCCTGGAATGTATTTCTCATGACGTAATCGAGGACGATTGCGAAAAGGTATGGAGCTAGTGTGTCCCCTTGCAGTACCCCGGCAACAATTTGAAAGAATTTTGTTTCACCATCTGGTGTGATCACTTTTGCTCTAGTGTTTTCATACAGCTTGTGGATGGCGGCTAGTAATTTTGGTGGAACATCGTATGCTTTTAAAATTTTTATCATCATGCCTCTATGTATAGAATCAAATGCTTTGCGGAAGTCAACGTATAATATAATCGCTTTTTTGTTTCGGGCTTTAACTCCCTCGATGAGTCGGCGTAGTGCGAGTATGTGGGTAGTAGTTGATCGGCCAGGTCGGAAACCGTTTTGATTGGGACGAAGATGTTTGTCGATTTTTGGTTGTATTCTGTTTAAAATCATCTTATTGACAAGTTTAGCGACAAGTGAGGAGAGGCTGATACCTCTATAGTTGGGTGTTATACTCAGATCTCCGGATTTGGGTAGAGGAAGCATGTCGATTTCTGACCACTGTTCTGGCTTAACGTTATTATTAAATAGTTTATTGGCAAAATCGAGGAGTATTTCGTCTAGGTCGCATCGTTTTAGAACTTCTGGGGGAATGTTATCGGGTCCAGATGCTTTACCTTCACGTAAGGTGCATTTGGCTTGTCTCAATTCGTCGAGTGTGAATTCGTTGTCGTTTATATGGCAATCATTTAGAACTTTTGTTAGGTCTCCTTCAGGCGGAAGTTCTAGTAGGACTGGTTCGTTGCCAAGGAGGTTGCTGAAGTGTTCGAACCATTTATTTATGCGGTCTTCTTTTGAGTTGCCTTTTATTATTCCTTGCTTGGCTGAGTTTCGCCCGGTTATGTTGTTGATTAGTTGCCAACTCTCTCTGTGATTTCTTTGGTTGTCGGCACTCTCTACCTGGTTAATCATTTCATTGAGTTCTTGTTCTTGGATATTGTCGTACATTTGTTTTAATTTAGATTTTTCTATTTGAAGTTGCTGCTGTAGTTGTGTAGTGGGGTTGTTGGTAAAGGCTGTGAATGCGTTTTGCACCGCTTCTCGTGTTTCGTTTATCCTTGGATCATTGGCAATATTCTTACGTTTCTTTTTTACTTTCAGTGGTATGAGCTTTTCAGTGGCTTCAGCGTTGGCTTGAATGAAATGACCGTACTGTTCTGTGATGGTATTGTCTTCCGTACAGAGTTCAGAGTAACGATTTCGTACGGTAATTGTGTAGATTTCTTGTAGATTGCTGTCGTGAAGAGATGTCCAGTCATATAGTTTCTTTTTTGGGGGTGATTTTGTCATGCGTAGGCTGAGTTTGATTTTTGCTGTTAGGAGACGATGATCGCTTCCAAGACTGCTAAAGGAGTTGTATGCTTCACAATTATGTAACGAATTTTTCCATTTTTTATTTATCAGGATATAGTCGATCTGTGTTTTACAATTATTCAAATCTGATATGTAGGTCCAAAGTTTGCCCCTTCGCTTCTTAAAAGTAGTGTTTGTGACCAGTAGGTTACATTCTGTTGCATGGTCGAGTAATAATTTGCCGTTGCTGTTAGTTGTTTCGTGGTATGTATATTGAACCGATTCCTTGCCTAGATGTGCGTTGTAGTCACCACATTCAATTATCATGTGATGTTTGGGTACACTGTTCACAGTGTTAGAAAGAGTCACATAATGTTCTTCTGCATTTTCGCTGCCTTCTGTTGGGGCGTAGTGGATGACGAGTGTTGTTTTTGGGTTGCCGTTAAAGATGGCGGTGATAATTCTGTTATTGACTTGTCGTACATCCGAAAGTGATTGTTCGACTTTCTTGCTGATTAGCAGTCCAACACCTCCGCTGGTTGCTCCGTTTGAATTTCTCCATGCGCTTGATGTTATCAGTGTGCAGTTGTCTAGTGATTGTATAAGGACGGGATCATCTTCATGGAATATTTTATGATCTACTATACCGAGAATGTCTAAATTACAATTATTGAAGTTGTTGGCGAGTTCTAAAAGTTTGTCTGAGGTTCTGATTGTTCTTACATTGAGTGTTGCGATCTGAATATAAGTTTTGCATCTGAGCAGTGGGTTCCCTTTGTTCTTGCTATTTTCCGGTGTTTCCCTTCCTTTCGGGTTTGAGGAGGCACCATCATTTGTCCTCGGGTTACAAGGAGTAGCAGGAGTTTCGGGGAGGGTGTTAGCAGGGGCTTTAACCCTGGTGCTGTTTTGTTTTGTCTTCATATTTGGGTTTCAATTGCTCTTTACAACACGGGGCGCAACTCCACATGTTGTAGCAGTGTTCTCTGACTGAACTGGTTGATCCTGACCGTTGACCGTGTGATTGTGGCTCATCCGCTCAGCATCGAATACAATTCACCGTTGATCAAGTTGATTCTTCCGCTGAAATTGTACATCCACCACGCTGCATCCCCCGGCTTCACCTGTAACCCTAGGCAGGGTGGCAACCGGGTACTATGCCTTGCCAAAGGGCAGCCCGGGATTTTGTCCGGCACTGCTTATTCACCATATTCGCAGCTCACCTCTATATCTAGAGGCCTTTCCCCGACCCGCAACCTGGGGAGCCGGTGGATGGGAGTTGTCATCACCACACCACAGCCCTTGAAGAGAACGGCGGAAAGACGAAGAAGATACACACACAGGTCGTGAGTGGAAGTCATAGGCCAGAATAATCTATCTTTACATTTCTAGGTCAACAAATTTAATAAAGTCCCTTTCAAACAAAGAAAACAATGATATTTAAGGGTATTTTTTATTTTTCAAGAATAACAGATGTCATACAGTTTACAAGAAGAAAGGAGCAGGGTTTTCCTGATCTTTCCTTTTTTGAAATCCCGTTGACTTCTGAAACGTGGTTGGTATTTGGCAAAATAGCCAGTGGAGAATTTGTTGCAAACAGAAGAGTTTGGCTTCGTTTTGTTTACTAAACTGAGTCTTGAATTTCTGTGTATTTAAGGAATATTCGCTTCAAGGTGTTTAGAGGAGACGAAACAGTCTTTGCTTAAATTTAGAGATGGTCTTCTCATGTGACTCGTTGCCCGGCATTTAATAACCATTCTCTGCACCTTAAATAATTTTTAAAAGTATTATTAACATTTTAATACAAATAAAGGTTGTCTTAAATATGCAAGATTTTAAAGCAGAATTGGGAAAACGCAGAATATACAGAAGACCACTAGTTACCGTACCTGATATGATGGAAATCGATAAAAATAGAGTTAAATATTTGGCACCTCTATTTCTATCCCCAACCCCCGCTTCTCTCAAACAACCTTCCTTATTTTGTATTGTTTCGTAGTCGACATAAACATGACCTTTTTGTCTCGGAAATGTTTTTTGCATATTCTTGGAATACCGTAACAGCTATTGAGATTACAGCTGTAGATATCATCTGCATGTCATATACTTGAATTACCCATCCCAGCCTTTCTTAATGTAGTTTTTTGAAACTTATTTTATTTTCTGTCAACATATTCAATAGCAAATCTAATATCAAGTTAATAACAGCCTTTTACAATACCTTACTTTCGGAGAAGCTTTCTTTTTCTTCTTCGTCTTCTTCATATTTTGAGTGTCACAAGCTCTTCTGTGGTAACTTTTTAAATTGATCTTTCAACGATTCTTTCCTGTGACGAAGAAAGTTATTTTTCAGCTTTGGTAACTATGGGAAATATTTGTTCACATCTTTAATTTTCCATCTTTGTTGATAAGTAACACACTCCATCGTGTTTTTTTTAGAAACTGATTTTATATGTTGCCTGATTTTTGTTTCTGTTGTTGTTTTGATGGAGACACTAAATATTCATTCTCCGGTTGCATTTGTGCAACTTTTTCTTGACATTTGTCTGTTTGTTTCTCTTTTATCGTCGTCATAATTTCTTTGGCACTTTTTCTCGCGTCATGAGGCTTACAATTCTCAATGCTGCTGCAATCCTTGAAAGTCACTTTTATACTTAATTTTTCCACCGCCAAGTTTATAAATTCTGATATTTCCTGACCCATTGCTTTTCCACATCTCATTTGCTAGTTTCGGCAAAATTTCCTTTGTACTGTTGTACTTTCAAGTTCCAAGATCACATCTGACACTTTTCAGTGGGCTTACCCTTATACTTACAGATGCTATCACTTGTTAGACTTCCTAATTTGTCTCCACAAGAAACATCTATTCGCCTCTACTTCTGTTTGACATAATACTGCTGTCAAGAGTCCATATGTGGAGAGAAATTGTTCTCCTGGTAAATTTTGTAGACTTTAAGGCCCTTCGCTTTAGTTAAGAGATGATCAGGGGACGAAGAAATTAACTTTTAAGTTTGTTTTGACTTGCACTTGTCCCAGTCGTAATACGAAGATCACCAAGCTTGTGTAGTCGTCAGTAACTGACTAACATTAAAATCGTTGTGCTTGACTGAAGGTACATACTCGGAGTAATTCCATTGAACCTAGACCAAGAACTCTCAGCCTTTCTTCTCTTGTTTACCCCTTGGCAGATTTCTAAAGTAAAACTTGACCCCAGTTTTCTTTTACCCACTACTACGAATCCCTAAAATCAATCAGAACGCGAAAAAGAGGCTTTGGAAGAATGAAGTTTAATGTATCACACAGGTCAACAAAAAACGTTTTTGGCGTAGTATCGGAAATCTTCCCACTATGTTTAAGTAATTTGAGGGTGCTGAATCTGAATATCATATCCATTTTTTGATATTTGTTCTAGTTTTTCTTCCACAGGTTACCCCTATTTGGAAAAAAAATTGTTTCTAGATCAGAAGAAATTATGTATCATACAGACAACAAAACCTAAATAAGTTTTTAAAATATTGTTTTTTGTTAAATTAAATGTGTACAAGTTTTACATAAGAGATAAGTACTCATCTTTCACACATAATTTCTGAGATTCGGTAACACTCTGCCCCTGCATTTGCACATTTAGCTGATTTAAACTTGAAAAAATATGTCCGATAAGCTTATGAAAGTAGTATTCGTGACACAATAGGTAACTGAATGTATTTCAAAACCATCAGCAGCAGCAATTTTTCATTATTAGTAAATATTGTTTTTCCCTGTGAATAAAAAAAGGGAAAAATGTAGTAAATAAACGGATGATCAGAAAATACAGTTAACGGCAATGTGTGACCAATGAGTTTGATTACAACATGACGGCTTTTACACTCTTCCTTTACGTTAATTTTTGGCCAAAAAAGTTCTTGTCAGGTAGGTTTGATGGTTAATCCATATTGTTTACATATTGTAATAGCAGCTAGAATTTTGATGTCATTCAACGTAACTTCTTCCAGACTCAAATACGATCGTAGGTGTTTGTCAACAGATTGATATGGTTTCCTATGATGTTTGAAACGAGTACATATATGGTCAGAAGTCCATTCTTCATAGCACGATTCATATAATGAACACGTTATGTAATAAACTATTCCACTTTTCTCTTTATGGTCACCTTTTGGCTTCAAGGAGGTTAGTAAGTACAATTTTTAATTTACGTAGTGTAAAAACTGGATTTACAGTTGGTCCACATTTCCTATGAGATCTACAATTGTCCTCTGTTATATTTCTCGGTAGTGAATGAAAATAATCTTTTTTGAATTTTTGTCCTCCGATGTTTCCGTCCGACTTCTGGGCTCTGTGATGTATTGGCTATAATATTGGTGATCGTTTGTTCGATTGTGGGGTTGTAGATTATAAGGGTTACTGGTTCATTTCGAGAATCCTCTCTGCTCTAGACAGACTTTGGTGAAACGATTCCCAGGAGCTACAAGCACGATGGATCCTATGTACAATTCCCGTTACTACGGATTTCTTGTACCGTTTTGGTACGGATTTGTTGTACCGTTTTGGTGCTACTGCATGCTAGTTCATCATTAAGCCTGTACTAATATGTTTATTGTACCAAGACTAAGCTATTTTCGTTCCCTCACTTGTCACAAGTATACCCTGGAAAGGAATGGAACAGTCGTTTTCCTATTCGATGGTAAACTCCAGGTTGGGATGCATATTGTTGATTTTATCAAGTTTCCGATCAATTTGTGACTTTTAAATAATAAGCATTATATGATCCACATATCTGAAATACAATACTGCATCAACCTTTGAATGTTGGTCGTATTTACACTCATTTGCTAATAAAGGATCTGGAGGGCTGCCCATGGCCAAATTATCTGCCTGACTGTAGAAGCCATCATGGTTCGGTATCAACATATTACAAGTACATAGTTTTAACAAATCAACGAATGTTTCTTTCTCTGCGGGGGAAATTGTATACCTCACTAAATACAGTAGCTCTGCACATTTCTGTATGGCTTCAATTGGTGGTAAGTTAATATATAATAATCTAACATCGAAATTCACGATCTGGTCATTTTCTGGCAGTTGTAACGAGTGTAAAGAATCACAAATCAGCTTTGTATTTGATTGAATCTGGCATTTCTCTACGACAGAGCCACTCAATACACTTCTCTGCGTTCATGTGGTATGGTGATCCAGGTATAGACAGGACTGGTCGAACTGTTATGTTTTGCTTGTGTACCTTGGCTAGACCGTATAGATAAGCTGGTTGACTGCCCCTGGTATGAAGTTTCTCGTAAAGATCATTATCAATTTTCCCTTCCTGCAATAGTATTATTAACCGGTTATCAACCCTCTCATGTTCTTTTACTATCGGATGTTTTGCTGTTTTTCTCGTAGGTGGTTCTATATCAAATTGTGGTAGGTTAAGAATATCAAACAGTTTAGCCCCGTACATTTTACATTTCAATACACATATCCCCATTTCATGATCAAAAGGTACTGCAATCAGTTTGTTTTCCTTTAGGTAATTTTGAGTCATAATGATGTTGCGGGACGTTTTCCGTGTCTTCAATTTCTTAACATAGTTAAGCCTCTTGACACTAACATCTGATGCTATCTGTCCATCAACTTCATTAGGTTTGCAAAAATGAAGAAGACAGTCTAGTTCTGCAAGGATATTTGGTTTAAATTTATTGATAACAGCATTTCGGAGCCCAAGGGATAGTGTGTAGAACATAAAGTGCTGGTATTTCTTTTAACCCATACGCAATAACTGTATTATCCGCGCTAAGCAAAGGTCTTTGTTGTTCCTATAATAACGCTAAAAGTTTTTTGTTATATCTCTTATCTTTGAGTATTGTATTCAAGCCCGATTACGGCTGTGAAAAGCCACTGAAAAACCACGAGTTATTTTTCTATAACTGAATCCTTTGCTATTTGTCTCCTGTCCTCTAGGGTCGATAGAATGGTTGATAGAATGAATCTTTTCGTGTTTTTCAGCTTCTTCTGGAACTCGTGGACAGGTCGGTTATCAAAACACCCACTGTTCGGTATTCTAAATCGTAGAAATCGAGGTATGATGTCTGCTTTAATGAAATTTTCAAGAAACTTGATGCGAAGAGTGTTGATCTGTAATTTCTCGAACGATTTCTGGTATCGGAGAAGTACAAACCAAGTATTATTTCGACGAAGTACGGTTGGCAGCAGGCGATACCAAAGCAGCATTATTGTCAATAGTATAATATAAGCTAATTCATCAAAAGATATGTCGTTGATTAACTGGTTACTCAACGGCGATTGTGCTCTCGCAGAAAAATCTCGATTTCAACACACAGTTCAAAAATTCGAGAGAAAACGAGGCCCCAAGAAACCCACCACAGTTCTGTATGATAAAGGAGAACAGTATGCTCTGATTCCATCTCATTGAAAACTTTGAAAACAAAACTGAAATAAAAACTGATAAAATTCACACATTTAGTCACTTGCTTCAAAACTATTTTCAGGTATTCTGAAAGGGTTTTTCTTGCATGGCAATGAAGAACACGGGGGGTAGAAATGCTGTAGTGTGCACATTTTTTCACAAAACTGTCTCAGGACCGAACACAGAAGGGGCACCGTCTGTATACAGGTACCCCATACAATTCCATGAGAGGCTATTTTGTTGAAAGAAATTATCCATTTTTTCAGAATATTAGCTGCTTTTGTTGTGGGTTGTGGTCTCGAAACTTTTGCACATCATGGACTTTTCCTTGAATTCGCCAGAATACGCACATGGACACTAAATCAACAAATGTGCACAGTTGGACACGTCATTTGACTCGTCTAGCTGAAGATTTATTCTAAAATATCTTGGAACAGATCACGACGATGTACTGTACCGTTTGGAAAATAAATTTTCTCAATTTTATTCTTTGTTCTCTTGCACATCAGTTCAACCATGTCGATAGCGGACTGCTAAATAAGTCGTTTTCTAATTGTATGAGACTTCTCCTCTTCTGCTTGTTTTCAGACAAGGTGGTAGGATGCTTCCAGCCCTGATTTGTCTCCAGAAAGAAATCTTTGATTAGGCAGTGCTCTTGTAGCACGGAATGGACTAGATTTGGCAAGCAAAGGCCTATATGTGGAATGGCATAAAGTAAAATGAACTTTTAAAAGAGAACTATTACCAATGACTTTGGAGTAAAAAATGCATTTAGGTTGTCGAACATCATCTTTTATGATGAAATCTTACCCTAAGTTTCCATATGATTCGAGATAAAGTATCTTCTTCGACATAATAACTTCAGAATATTTTATCCTTTGTTTGCTAACTGCAGAATAACTCACTCGCTACAGACCTCAAATGTGCAGACTGTCCGTGTCAGTGTGATGTAAATATGAGAAAAATGGCACCAGGCTAGATAGTCAGAATATCAGTAGTAAAAGCATAATAAAGTTTTTGGAGCAACAGAGGATGCTAAAATCCTAACAATGTTGCAATCTCCTTCGTGTTCAATATCCACATTTAGCCAGGGTTCTTTTTTCGTCGTGTGATTCTTATCAATCTGTTTTCTATCTTCTGTTAAACTTTAAAGTCGTAGCAGAACCACCTCGCCTGGTACAAGCTTGGTCCTTCAAGGTGTGCAAGTCTTTAAATGCTTAGCTCACAAACACTTAAATAAACGTTTGCTTTAATCTATGATTTGGTAAATCTACCTCCTTGGTAAAGGAAATTTACCCTGTGAGGGTAAATTTGGCCCCGGTTGAAAAACTCCAACCTAGACCGTGTGGTCCAGGAACAAAACACAACGGGACCAAAGGAGCAAACTTCTATAAAATAATCGGGTACCGGCTGCTGTTCCTTATGTACAGTAGAGAGCAACCCCAGAGTATGTGTTTTACGCTATGCCACTAACCAGAGTAGTCCCCAGCCATTGACTTAGTAGGCAAGTGATGAAGAACTTGCAAACCTGGTTGAATATTTGACGTAGGAGGGGAAACTGTGATTTCAAACCACCTGCCTTTCAGGTTTTCGGGGGTAGGTCAAGAGCTGATTATCCTGTCCCAGAAAAAAAAGTTACAGAAACAAGGTACTTAAATTTTGAAAATAGACTGCATAAACAGGGAACAAATGTTGTCGGGGAAAAGTCGATGAGACAGTTTTTATTTGGAAGAATTAACTCCCATGATGTTTTCGGAGATTATGAAATCCATCAAGATCAGCAAGTGTAAACTATTTTGGTAATCGTATCTAGTGAGACATATGCGTTGATTTAAGCTGTACTGCCACCTATTCAATAGTAAGTTGTTATTCGAGCACAAATAGTTCTGATTCTGTTCCTAAATAGTGCTACGTGTTATACATTACCTTTGACAGTTTTGTTTTCATAAAAAAGGACAATTTTTCTGCCTAAAAATACGGTCTCGAAACGTCGGGATTATTCAAAACCTCAAGGCCAAGTATAGTAACAGACTGCGTAAGTATGTGCTTCTGTGAATTACCAAACGTTCTCGCGAATCAAAAATTGTCAGGTATTTGGACATGTTGATGGCCAATAAATGGATACAATAACCATGAAAGAGTATCCGACACACTATAAAATATTTTAAGGAGTATAAAATAGATGAAAGTAACGATTATTTAATTGAAGTTGGGAAGTTTTAAAGTATTCGCACCAGAGTTTAACTCTAATACTTCTGTCACGGAGTACGTCAGTTCCAACAGTGTTTCAGCATCCTAGCCCATGATCAATGAGCATAGACGACTGCCACATAAACTGCAAGAGGATTGCATCAATGGCATCATCAATTCCAATACTATTAGCAAGAAAACACAGGAAATTGATGATAATGATGATAATGATGATAATGATGATAATGATGATAATGATGATAATGATGATAATGATGATAATGATGATAATGATGATAATGATGATAATGATGATAATGATGATAATGATGATAAGGATGATAATGATGATAATGATGATAATGATGATAATGATGATAAGGATGATAATGATGATAGTGATGATAATGATGATAATGATGATAATGATGATAATGATGATAATGATGATAATGATGATAATGATGATAATGATGATAATGATGATAATGATGATAATGATGATAATGATGATAATGATGATAATGATGATAATGATGATAATGATGATAATGATGATAATGATGATAATGATGATAATGATGATAATGATGATAATGATGATAATGATGATAATGATGATAATGATGATAATGATGATAATGATGATAATGATGATAATGATGATAATGATGATAATGATGATAATGATGATAATGATGATAATGATGATAATGATGATAATGATGATAATGATGATAATGATGATAATGATGATAATGATGATAATGATGATAATGATGATAATGATGATAATGATGATAATGATGATAATGATGATAATGATGATAATGATGATAATGATGATAATGATGATAATGATGATAATGATGATAATGATGATAATGATGATAATGATGATAATGATGATAATGATGATAATGATGATAATGATGATAATGATGATAATGATGATAATGATGATAATGATGATAATGATGATAATGATGATAATGATGATAATGATGATAATGATGATAATGATGATAATGATGATAATGATGATAATGATGATAATGATGATAATGATGATAATGATGATAATGATGATAATGATGATAATGATGATAATGATGATAATGATGATAATGATGATAATGATGATAATGATGATAATGATGATAATGATGATAATGATGATAATGATGATAATGATGATAATGATGATAATGATGATAATGATGATAATGATGATAATGATGATAATGATGATAATGATGATAATGATGATAATGATGATAATGATGATAATGATGATAATGATGATAATGATGATAGTGATGATAATGATGATAGTGATGATAATGATGATAGTGATGATAATGGTGATAGTGATGATAATGATGATAGTGATGATAATGATGATAGTGATGATAATGATGATAATGATTATTATGATGATAATGACGATGATGATGGTAATGATGAGGGTTAGCAGAAGAGATAAAAGAAAAATGGATAGGTTTTGCAAAGTCATTTATGAAGCTTTACAAGATAAAGAGAATTCTGCTCTAGATGGCGAGGATCGGGAGATGTTTGCAAGGACTACAAAAGAGATAGAAGATCTTCAACTGACGAATAAAAAGCAGAATTCATTATCCCTGTGTGTTATTGTAATGAAAAAAAAGCTGTTCTATTAAATTTGTCTTTTCTGCAACCGACCAGGAGCGTACAAATACAAAACCATAACAGAGACCAATTATTTTTTAAATGAGCTAAATATTTATTTCCAGGAGGAATGTTTATAAAGCGGACACATTTCATTCCCCAGTGGTATTACATCCAAAGTGCTACTTCACATCTGACGATGTAATTATTTTCTGCACAGCAATGGTTCTGTACTTTGCTTTTAATAATTTCATGACTGCTTGATTCATGGGATTTTCATATAGCATTAGGAGTTTTAGCTCTATTAAACGAAAGCTATAACTAGGAGGGTTACCAGGAAGATAACCACAAGCAGTACAATCTTCTTTTTCTGGATTGAAAATTGTAAATTTGTACCACAAACTAGTTCTGTGCATCTGCGATTAGTTTTCTAGTTAACTAGTCGACCGTTGAATAACAACATCACTAGTTTGTATATAGGATGTGGCTCAAATGAATTTTTTAAAATATACTAATGAGTAATCACCAGGGGGTGGATAAATATTCGATCGAATCACTAAAATATTCGATGAAAATGGCAAAATATTCGAAAAATATTCCATACGTAGGGAGAAATATTCGAAAAATATTCGATCCCAAAAACATAAATTATTAGCAAGATTGTGCATGTAATACTCGTATATGGTGCACAATAGAGAGAAATGTATTTGTAGGGTACAATGGTACTATTGGTAGGTTTCAATGGTACTAACCACAAATCTGTACAAGGTGATGATGTTGAAGTGCGTGATGCAGTACATGGTCCAATTTCTCCAGGAATTTCCATGCCAGGAAAAAGTTTTCCCAAAGAATATCCACAAATGGTGAATCGATTTCTCTAAGATTATCTATTCAAGCAATGCGACTGCTTCTCTTTTAATGTCTTTTCAAGCAAAAGATGATTTCTCTGGAACTATCCATGCAAATTAATGCTGCGATGTACTGATGTCTTGGATTTCTCTGAACTACAAGTTACAATGCATGAGCAAATACGACTTCAAGTTCTCCTCTGTAAAGGCTTCCCGATTCTGTCGTAAAACAGTCTTGTGGCGGGAAAAGCTCCTTTCGACGTCTGCCGATGTAAGTGGGGCAAACTTAAATGCCGCAATTTCGCAGGCAGTCAGACTGTTCATGTAGCTGTCGTCGTGTGAGATGCCAAGATCTGGTGATCCCGGGTAGAGTACTTGCAGTAGTGGCATTAAGTTTCTCAGTCCAAATATTCGAAAAATATTTAATATTTTCTGACTGCCAAATATTCGAATTCAAATATCTGTTTGGGGAAATATTCGAATATTATTCGAATATATTCGAATATTCGATATCCACTCCTTCCTCATAAACTCGTATATTATAGTGCTATACATTCATCTTCCCAGTTCAGAGTTTTCTACAGAGCCTGTCTTTGAAAAGGAATAGGATTTTTTGCTTTGTTTCTCTGGAGAAAATTGCAATAACTATGTCAATGTAGGCCTATGCTATTAAGAGCATAATGAAAAATATTTAAAAATATTCGAACAGGTATGAATATGCGAAAAAATTTTCGATATTCGATTAGGACAAAATATTCGAAATCGAATATATTTTTTAGAAATATTAGAATATATTCGAATAATATTCGATATTCGATTATCCGATCCTTGGCCATCACACATTAAGGCTGAAAGCCACTCGAGGATGAGGGTTAAAATCTATGACATCATCGAAAATGCATTAAGTAATGCATTTTTTCCCCTAATTATTAAAGAGGGGAGAAAACAGGAGGTTTTTTTCTTTTTTTATCAATATTTCAATACATTTTATTGGTTTGCTGTAATGTTATGAAATTGTTTTTGTGCACTTCTACCAGAGACAATTATCGTTTCATTGTAAACGGACATCCCTGTCCTATTTTAGCGTGTTGTATCCCTGTGGGTTGGGGGGATGGCGCGTTTCATGATGGTTTGAAATACACAACAAACATGCAATAATGAGAATTGAGTCGTGGAAGGAAAAGAAAACTTAAGAATGGATTTAGATGTAACTCAGACTATCGATCTTGGGAGTGATATCGAAGAAGAAGGAGAAGAAGACAATAACAGAAAGGTTAGATCGCTAAATTCTTTAGGACCGATTTTACAAAAATCCCCAATACCTTAAGTCATGGGGCAAGCCTTCTGTGATAAATCCCATCATGGTTTAAATGACAAATCTCACGTTCAAGATGAAAAATAATATTTTCTTGTACAAAGCATGGATAAATACTTCACAGTTCTCCAGAAAAAATTGTTTATTAGACACGAGATAGCAGTTAGTTCCAGGGTAAAACAATGGCAATTCATTTTCACTGTGACAGTGTAACTACATTTTTATTGGCAGTTTACCGTCCGACCTACATCTGTTACTTAAGTCTACAATCTACTTAATAATGTGACCAAGAGTCATGCCAGTACCCAGTTTATCAGACTACCTTAGCCCCAGACATTGATTGTTGGTCGAAGTAATCAATCAATGTAATCAGTGGGAAAAATCGAAGTGATGTGTATATATATATCATTG